>JARFXV010001383.1:217500-420704 GCA_031761425.1 Cosmopolites sordidus
ATGACTTAATCTGATATCTCGTGTTAATCTAGCGATTTCAGCACAGATGTCCTTGAGTTGCTGCATGGCATGGAGCTTATTTATGTATCCCCATAAAAATAATCCGGAGCCGTCACATCAGAAACGTTTTGAATCATGTTTCCATACCGTTCACGGTTAGTTGTAACTGCATTTCCATTTTGAGCATTAATACCATACCACAGTGTAACTTTCACTGGATGTAATGGCATTTGATGAATGTGGCGGAGATTCTTTCTTGTTCAGAAATTGCTACTATGTTTATTGCCTTGATCAAGTTGAACTTCAGCCATTACATTATTCTAATCGCTTATTATTGCCTGTAGGCAAAAATTTGAAACTTACAGGAAAATATGTGAAGAAATCCCGCATTGTGCACCACGTCGTCGAATCGACGTATCTAGAGACTCCTCCACACTTTGCTCCAGTGCAATATTTTTAGCACTTCGCACCTTGGACCTCTAATGCGAGGCCTATCCTCTTCTAAATCTATCGTAAAGTGTTCCGAGTTCTTGAAATTGTTTGAATAAATTATAAATTGTCGTTTTATCAGGCGGCGGATGATTATGATATCAACATTTTTGCCTAAATTTACATTTGGTTGCAATAACTGACCTAATTTTAAAATGTAAATTAAAATATGTAAATAAAAAAGTACACGTCTGCATTACACGACGGCCAAACTGTCACGAAGAAAAAATCGCGCCAAAACAAAATTGTAGGGCGACACTGGAACTATCCAGTATATGTTTACTTGAAATTCTGATGAAACCAGAAAAATACCTAAAAATCAGGTTATCCCTAGTAATCATCAGAGGATGACTGTCCGTTATGCAACTGAAATATTGTAGTCTGTCTTTAAACCGTACCTGCAAGCTCGTCTAAATCTAATCTTTCAGATGTCTGCGATAGCTCCACTTCGACAAACATTTAAGAAACATTGTTCTGCGGTAGAACATGAATAGGATAATATTGATCGAACTCTTGAGCATATGTAAAATCCACCTGGGATGCCTTGCGATAAAAAGACATAGGCCATCAATTCGGCCCATTCTTCGCAATAACTCATTAATTTTTTCATGTAATTTGCAAAGTGTATTTTTTTATCATTACATAATGGTGTATACATAATTGGTGCATTACATAATTGGTGCATTACATATCATGGAGTGTATATAAAAATTACAAAATTAATTCAATACAATTTATTTTTCATTTTGCTGCATTTTTTCTGTTCTCTGAAATAATATTTTTTCCCTGAAGTCGACGGACGATATATATGATTGCAATACTCAGAAAAGAGAAAAAGTAGACTATTATTAGGACCGCCATCACTGTTCACAGTTGATAAAATTTTATTTTGATTTGATATATTTTCAATCGAAATATTTTCTCCACTGTTTATAGTCTAAGATCCGGCAGCTGATTCCTGCTGGTATCTTTTTTTTTTATGAATTCAAATGAATGATAAATGACAATGTAATACATTGCTGCCAGGTAGCTTATCAAAAATTAGCCGCTATTACCCAGCGGCGGTTCGTGGGGGAAAAAATAGGTGGGGTATGTATAACCAAATTTTGGAATGGAGATAGGGAAATGCGTCGCAACCAAAAATTTTACATTTCTCAGTATCATGTACACACTTTGCTGTGTAGAAATCCGAATGTAATTGTCAGACATCAAATCTTCATTTCATTTTTTAATTCTTTAGGTGGGGCACGTGCCGTTATGGACCAACCGCCACTGCGATTACCTCTAATTAAATATATTGTAATTCATTTATTTTAATAAATTCCAACTATATTTATTTTAAGCGAATTAAAGGTTTGAAAGAAAATAATGTGAAGATTGTAAAAAAAAATGGTTGCCAGCTCTCAGTCAGCCGCAACTTCTAGATTGTCAGGTGTAAACAGGTATATTATTGTTAATTATTTACGCTCATCGTGTTTTTCAGGGAAATATTATACTCAATTGACGTTTAATTTTTGCTGTACAGGATAATACATGGTTGCCATGATTTGAATTAATTACCGTCGCTCTAGATGAGTGTGGGCGAGAGAGATGGAATGCGCGCGCAGCTTCGTGTTGTAAACAAGGATACAACGTGGTGTAGTTAAAGTAATATTGTTTTTTAATTTTTTACCCGTGAAGCAATGATTTTTGAGCGTAATGGAAATATTTTCCGAATAAGGAAGGAATTATGTTTTGTTGAAAAAATCGACTATTGAATGTTCAGAGAATATCGAAGTCATTTTATCTGTTTATTCAATGCTAACGGACATTAATTTTTTTATTATTGTTTTAGAAAATGTAAGGATTTACGGCTAGAGGCGCATCAGCAACTAAGGCTATTTAGCGACTGAACCTATAGTTTAATGTGGGTTCCGAACCACGGTCATCAGCCACCGACAACCCAGGCCAGCACCCCCTCGGGCTATCAACCCTTGGTTTTGTGCTTACCCATAAGTCTATCCGGAAGCCTACCGACTGGCGAGTGACCAACGTATAACACCTCTCAGAAGGCATCCAGCCTTTAACTAGTGTGACTGAGGGGTAATTCGTTGTCGGATTTTACACTCTTGCCGAGAAACAATCACAAACATTTAAGGAAGTAAATATAGACAGAAGAAATAAAGAAAAACAACCATCCGAGCGCTGGAATCGAACCAACTACCGCGCCAATGCGGTTTCGACACAGCAGCGGCAGGTCGCCGCTCTCCCGTCCGGGCCAACGCGACCGACAAAAACATACTATACATGTAACAGTCACATCTGCCATGCTGCGTCGTTGTTTACAACATGAAGCAGCGCGCGCCTTTCTTCTTTTTCGCACACACTCATCTAGAGCGAGAGTAATTAATTTAAATCATGGCAACCACTACTTGTAGCCATTTTTTTACAGGCAACCACGTATTATCGTGTACAGCAAAAATTAAACTTCATTTTAGTATACAATTTTCTTGAAAAACATGATGAGCGTAAATAATTAACAATAATACACCTGGCAACCTATAGGTTGTGGCTGACTGAGAGCTGGCAACCATTTTTTTACATTCTTCACATCCTTTTCTTTCAAATAACGTATAATTCGCTTAAAAAAATATAGTTCGAATTCAATAAAATAAATTAGCTACAATATATGTAATTAAAGGTAATCGCGGCTAATTTTTACATTACATTGTCATTAATCATTCATTTGAATTAAGTTTCATTAAAAAAACAAATACCTGCATGAATCAGCTACCGGATCTTGTACTATTACACGTTCTTCATTCTTGGATTACTATTCCAGCATGTGCTTAAGCGTTAAAGTCTGGGGTATAAAATAATATATTTTATACCCCATATATAAAACAAGACATTTATATAAAATTTATATAAAACAAGACAGATAGTTGAAAAAGGCATAAAGTGGGTAAGGACATCACTTTCCTATAACGTGTAAGGACATCACTTTCCTATAAAGTTTTTGACTAACTCAAACAAGATCAAAACGTAAGACTACATCAACGAAAGTTAAGGTAATGGTGGATTGGGATTACAATGAAGTGTTTTTTTTTTACCTGATATAGCTGTAGAGCCCTACAATCAATTTCTGAGTAGATAGTATGTAGCTGATATTTGGAGCAATTGTTTAGCAGAAGTGATGTCCAACGTTAGAAAATCATCAATATGTCATTTTCTATCGTGACAATTTTAAATCATATCTTTCGATTCAAGTTACAAAGCCTTAGTTGAAAAATATTGCCGAATTAAATATACTTATTTAGCTATGTGTTATTAGAATACTATTACCAATATTTCAACATTTACCGGATTACAAATCGTTTGAAAATGTTGAGATCAATAAAATACATTTTGAATAAAATGTTTTATCAATATGACTTGACTTAGGGATATATGGATCTAAAAAAAAAGTACGCCCACCTTAAAAATAATGCACGATATAAATTTGATTATATGTGTGAATGAAAAGAACTTTATAAAAATCCCGAGGACATAGTTACAGCAAGCATTGCAAAAACTCCTTACGTTGGAGTCTTCTTTAAAGTTCTTCACATACGAAACATAATTATTTATTGAACTTTCACTGACCAGCAACCTTTATGACGCCAGTATTTATTTTCGTGTTTTCCATAAATTCCTTGTCTTTCGATTTTATTTTTATTCATGAAGATTACGTGCTACCAAGTTGGGTTTTCTCACAATGAACTCTTCAAGAAACAACGATTGCTTTAGTTGTAAAGCTTAAATAATAGTTCACATTATAATTGAAATGCATTACATTATAGAGAGTGGGTTCACGAATAAAAATTGAGTTATTGATTGACACTATTGCAAACAACATCCCAAGTGTCGTTCTTGTTTGCTTCAAGATTTTTAAAATTAAATCACTAGGCATTGCATTTATTCAAAAATGTTGAAATTACATGATTAAGTGAGAGCAGTTATAATCATTGCAAAAAAGGTTTATCGCCACAAGAAATTGACTGTAATAAGGTATATGTGTTAGGTAATTATGTCCTTTTATTATCATATAATTAGAAACTAGTTTTGACATCTTAAATTCAGAAAAGAGTGTCAAACAGGGCGGGTGTGTGTTTCTTGTGAAATGAAAATCAAACCAAACCAATTGCGGGGATACTAAATACGGCAATTATCTGAAAAACATGGTTCGACATGTTCAAAGTGTACTAAATATTATAGCAGAAATACCTGGTTATTCCAGAATAACAGAATAGCAGAATAACCTGGCTTTATATGTTGAATTCCGATTCAAAAGTATAAAGTATGGAATGGTTTAATGAAACACTTTCCACTTTATTATTACAATTTGACGCGTTTCGCTAAAATAGGTATAAATACAAAAAGTTTCTATAATAAAATATATATTTTTTCAGAAATCCACATAGATGCTATTTATTTTCTGTACAAATTCAGTAAAGGGAATTTGTTCAGGTCTATCTGGCCCTTTTCGAAGGTTTTTCTCAGTTTTGAGACGGTTTATTTCCAAACTCTCCAGATGGTTTAGTTTTTTGCCTTTGTTATGCGCATGTATTTTAAATTCACTGTTAAAATTATGGTTCTCATTTAATAGATGTGACGCGTAGTTAAAATTATGTTTATGACTGAGAAAACTTCTTTCGTGTTTTTTAATTATTTTGTTGAAAGATCTGCCTGTTTGTACTATATAAATTTTTGGACATTTTTTTTTGGACACTTTGGTTTTGTCAAAGTATATCTGACCGACTACCCCAAAGCGTCATTCAACTGAATAAAACGTTTAAGCTTAAAATCGTCCAAGCTTATGCACTAACTATAAGCTATGGGGATGAGGAAATTGAGATATTTTATGATGATGTGCCCATCTTCTAGAAAACGAGAAGTGGAGGTACAAAATTCTGATGGGTGACTTTAATGCTAGAATTGGAGACATATTGGTATAACAAAAGACATATTGGTATATATAAAAATAGTTAAAAATGGACATGGAAAAGTCCAACTAGTCTCACAAGTGAAATTGACTACATCATGTCAAACGATCAAACAATATTTTGTAATTGTACTGCCCTTAAATGTCATCTTAATGTCGGAAGTGACCATAGAATGGTGCGAGCAAATGTTAGGAGAAACTGTCGAAGAGAACTTACAAGAATGGTAAGATCGAAGAATGGCAAAGTAGATTCTGGGGGGCTGCTTCAAAGGGGCAGCGATTTTGAAATTTCTTTGTCGAACTACTTTGATGTGTTGCAAGACCCAGAGGAGCTAGAAATAATAGAGCAGTATGAAAATAATCGACAATGTGCTTGAAATGGCTGCTGTAATAGCACCAGCAGAAAAAAGTTTCAAACAGTCAAAAACCTCCAATTAGATAATTAATTTAATGGAAAAACGGCATACAATGAGGAATGCAGGGAGTCTTTTTGGCAGAATCGAGTACGTTGAACTTTGCAAAACTATAAGAAAACGTATTCGAGGAGAAACGCGTGCAAAAACATTAGAAGAAAACAAGGGAATAAACAGAGCAAAACACAAGCTGAGAAATAAAAGGATACATGCATTAATGCGTGAGGAAAGCAGAGTTTGTAGGGAACGTACGGAAATGCTAGAGGTTGTCTGAAGATATCATTCCAAGTTATATAAAGATTAGAACCAGTTAAAGAAAGCAAAACCCACGGAAGAGCAAATGCCAGATATCCTGTTGGATGAACTGACAAATGCTCTAGAAGCGATGAAGAATGAAAAGGTTCCAGGAATGGTCAGTGTAACAGTTGAGATGTTGAAAGCTGGCAACTCTACATAAAATACTGGCAAAATTGTGATCAACATGCCTCAGGGAACAAAAATACCTAACCTATGGAAAAGTGCTGAAGTGATTCTTCTTCATAAAAAATGAACACAGGAGAATTTTAAAAACTATCGCTCAATATGCCTCCTGTTAGTATAGTACAAGATTTTCACCAAGATAACATTTAAAAGAATACTGAGAACACTGAATGACGCACAACCAAGAGAACAGGCAGGATTCAGAAGTGTATTCAGAACAATGGATCATATCCAGGTTATCCAACAGGCTATAGAAAGGCACAATGAATACACCATGCCACTGTGCTTAGCTTTTATTAACTATGAAAAGGTATTTGACTCAATATCAAGGCAAGCCATAATAAATGCATTGCTAAACCAATGGATAGAGAGAGCCTATGTAAACCTACTAAGATTCATATATGATGAAGCTACAGCGACAGTTCACATGGATGATCTTGAAGTTAAAATCAATATAGAACGGGGTGCATGACAGGGTGACTTAATATCCCTTGTTCTATTCTCAGCCTGCCTTGAAGAGCTATTCCGTAATTTAGATTGGGAACAGGATGAAATAAAAATAAATGGTGCATACTTAAACATCCTTAGATTTGCAGATGATATCGTTCTGTTGTCACAAAACCCAGATGAACTACAAAAACACATACAAGAGCTGCAAAAGGAGGGAGAGCTATTTGGCTTGAAATTAAACCTGAAATAGAGTCAGGTTATGTTCAACAAATTTACTGAAAACCGATGAATATCTATTTTAGGAAGCGACTTAGACGTGGTCATATATATCATATCTTGGGCAAAGGATTTCAATGGAGGGTGATACAGCCCGGGAAGTGGATTAGCACGTTAAGTGTGGCTGGCAGATATTTGGCAGGCTCAACATGGTATTTAAGAACAAACTCCCACTTTGTCTGAAGATAAAAGTTTTTGATCAGTACATGCTGTCTGTTCTGACATACGGAAGGGAAACATAGACACTCACATAACAATCACTTCGGGTAGCACAGAGGGGAATGGAAAGTATTGTATGCTTGGCATTACAAAGCGGGACAGAAAGACTAGCACATGGATCAGAGAACAGATGAAAGTATGTGACATCATTGCAAAGGTGAAGGAATTGAAATGGAGGTGGGCAGGCCATATAGCGAGGTGATGTGACGACAGGTGGACCAAAGCAATCTTGGGATGGATACCGCTTGATCATAAGCGTCCACGAAGAAGACCTAAAACACATGACATCATCAAGTGTATTGGACCCGAATGGCAGAGGAAAGCTCAGGACCGCGCGAGCTGGAAGCATGCTAGGGATGCCTGCTTGGCATCACGCATTAATGCATGTATCCTTTTATTTCTTAGCTTGTGTTTTGCTTTGTTTATTCCCTTGTTTTCTTCTAGTGTTTTTGCACGCGTTTCTCCTCGAATACGTTTTCTCATAGCTTTGCAAAGTTCAACGTACTCGACTCTGCCAGAAGACTCCCTGCATTCCTCAATGTATGCCGTTTTTCCATTAAATTAATTGTCAAATTGGAGGTTTTTGACTGTTTGAAACTTTTTTCTGCTGGTGCTATTACTGCAGCCATTTCAAGCACATTGTCGATTATTTTTTCATACTGCTCCATTATTTCTATCTCCTCTGGGTTTTGCAACACATCAAAGCAGTTCGACAAAGAAATCTCAAAATCGCTGCCCCTTTGAAGCTGCCCCCCAGAATCTACTTTGTCTTTCTTCGATCTTACCATTCTTGTAAGTTCTCGTCGACAGTTTCTCCTAACATTTGCTCGCACCATTCTATGGTCACTTCCGACAGTAAAATGACATTTAAGGGCAGTACAATTACAAAATATTGTTTGATCGTTTGACATGATGTAGTCAATTTCACTTGTGAGACGAGTTGGACTTTTCCATGTCCATTTTTAACTGTTTTTTTTTATAAAACGAGTTCATAATATACAGTTCTTGTCCTTCAAAATCAACCAATCTGTCTCCAATTCTAGCATTAAAGTCACCCATCAGAATTTTGTACCTGCACTTCTCGTTTTCTAGAAGATGGGCGACTGGTCATAAAATATCTCAATTTCCTCATCACCATAGCTTATAGTTAGTACATAAGCTTGGACGATTTTAAGCTTAAACGTTTTATTCAGTTGAATGACGCTTTGGGGTAGTCGGTCAGATATACTTTGTCCAAAACCAAGGTGTCCAAAAAAAAATTTCCAAAAACTTATATAGGACAAACAGGCAGATCTTTCAAGAAAATAATTAAAGAACACGAAAGAAGTTTTCTCAGTCATAAACATAATTTTAACTACGCGTCACATCTATTAAATGAGAACCATCATTTTAATAGTGAATTTAAAATACATGCGCATAACAAAGGCAAAAAACTAAACCATCTGGAGAGTTTAGAAATAAACCGTCTCAAAACTGCGAAAAACCTTCGAAAAGGGCCAGTCATCTATGTTGATTTCTGAAAAAATATATATTTTATTGTAGAAACTTTTTGTATTTATACCTATTTTAGCGAAACGCGTCAAATGGTAATAATAAAGTGGAAAGTGTTTCATTAAACATTCAACGATTTTAATTTTTGCTAAAGACGGCCTTTATCCGAAAAAAAAATATGTTTTGCATTTGGTGGTATTGAAACCATACACTTTAAGTGATATATAGTATGGGTTGCCGACCTCTACTATTTACAATTAGATCGGCTCGAGGCAGCAATGGAAGAAAACCGGCTAGAATTAGCAAACAGGAAAGGCATTGTGTTTTGTCATTTTACCCCTTCCACCTTAGTCTCCCGACATTGCATCCACGGACTACTATCTATTCCGCTCCTTCCAAAATTGTTTAAATGGGCCATCTTGTAAAACGTAAGAAGAAGTGAAAAACAACTTGTCAATATTTTTTTGCAATAAGGATGCTAATTTTTGACAAAAAGGCATTGCGGACTTACTGAAAAAGTGGTCCGAAATTCTCTTAGAGGTGGTGACTTCTTATGCAACCATTCCATACTTTATACTTTTGAACCTGAATCCAACATATAAACCCAGGATTCGTCCACTGTCACACATGTTAAAAAAATAGGATCAATATTAATTAGCGCCAAATTTATCAGCAGTGGTTTCTCAGATGCCTTTTTAATCAACAGCAAACTCTCTAGGAACCCAACGAGTATATAGTTTTTATTGCACATTTTATGGTGTGGTTTTTGTCAATGCTACCTTCTGAATAACCAGGTATTTCTGCTATAATATTTAGTACACTTTGAACATGTCGAACCATGTTTTTCAGATAATTGCCGTGTTTAGTATCCACACAAATATCTTCACCGCAATGTCCACGCAAATATCTTCAGAGGGCATATTATTATTATTGATTATAAGGCTTATTATTGAGAGGGTTTAATATTGATTATTATTATTAGGTGCATATAGACCCGGTTGGATCACGTAAAGCATTCTGACTCATTTTCGAGTGGTCTTTCTGATCCTCCACACCTCTCTCATCCTTTTTCCGTGGATTTTCTTTCTCTCCTCCATCCACTTTGTTCCCGATCTCCTCGAAACTTCGCTCTCTGATGCAACGTTCCACATATGTATTTTGTTTCTGTACGTTCTTTTCTCAATCTCTGTCGGACCCATTTGAGCCTTTTTCAGATCAGCTCTGACTTGTGTAATCCATGGTACTGTTGACTTGACTCCTTGTATGTATGTAAGAATTCTGTTGGCGAGTCTTGTCGGTGGAGTCTACTGATATGTCCATAGAATTTCAACCTTCTTTTTCTTATGTCCGCCGCTACGTTGGACATTCTCTCTGTAGTCATTCAAGAATGTAGTCTGTATCCTTCCTCTGTCAGTTTTGGGCCGAGAATTTTCCTCATAATTTTGCGTTCTTTTTTAGTATGTTTCCTATACCGCTTTTTGTATGAAGTGTAAGTGTCTCGCTTGCGTATAGTATCTCTGGTTTGATTACTGTGTTGTAGTGTCTTATTTTTGCGTGTGTGGATAGGCATTTCTTATTGTAGATATTGTGTGTCTTGCCATATGCCCTCTTCATCTTCTGTAATCGAGTCTTCTGTGCTATTTTCTCTCCTCCTGTGGGTTCGAGGATCTCGCCCAGATATTTGAAGTGAGTGACCCTATTTATTTTGCCATATTTGGTGTTCAAATTTTGGACATCTAATTTTGAGCAGAAGAATTCGGAGGCCGACTTTCTCTGCACATTCCTTGATGACTTCGATCTGTTTGGTTGACCTTTTTTTATTTTCTGCGAGTATGGCTTGGTCGTCTGCGAAGGCCAGGCATACTATTTCTATGTTGTTTTTTGGATATATATATATATATATATATATATATATATATATATATATATATATATATATATATATACATATATATATATATATATATATATATATATATATATATATATATATATATATATATATATATATATATATCATCATCATCATCAGCCCGTATCGATCCACTGCAGGATGAAGGCCTCTTCAGCATGCTTCCAACCTTCACGGTCCTGGGCTTTCCTCTGCCACTCGGGTCCAATATACTTAACGATGTCATCAATCCATCGTGCTTTCGGTCTTCTTCGCGGACGTTTGCGATCAAGCGGTATCCACTCCAGAATTGCCTTGGTCCATCTGTCGTCCCATCGCCTTGCTATATGGCCTGCCCATCTCCATTTCAACTGTTTTACTCTTCCAATGATGTCACAGACTTTTGTTTGTTCCCTGATCCATGCGCAGGACTTTCTGTCTCGCCTTGTAATGCCAAGCATACATCTTTCCATTCCCCTCTGTGTCACCCGAAGTTTTTGAATTGATTGCGATGTGAGTGTCCAGGTTTCACTTCCGTATGTCATAACGGGTAGAACGCACTGATCGAATACTTTTCTTTTCAGGCAAAGTGGGAGTCTGCTCTTAAACACTATGTTGAGCCTACCAAATGCCTGCCAGCCACATTTAACACGCCGTTCCACCTCCCGGGCGGTATTCCCCTCCATGGAAATGTTCTGCCCAAGATATATAAAGCTGCCCACAATCTCTAAATCCCTTCCTAGAACTGAAATTCTTCTGTCCTGAGCGAAGTTATTGAACATAACCTGACTCTTTTTCAGGTTTATTTTCAAGCCAAATGGTTCACCAGCCCTTTGCAGTTCGTGTATGCGTCTTTGCAGCTCCTCTGGGTCTTGTGAAATGAGAATAATATCATCTGCAAATCTAAGATGGTTTAAGTTTGCACCATTGATCTTTACACCATCCTGTTCCCAATCCAGTTTACGGAATACTTCTTCAAGGCCAGCCGAGAAAAGAATAAGCGATATTGCGTCACCCTGCCGTACACCTCGTTCTATATTAATTCCCACTTCAAGATTATCAAGGTGAATTATGGCTGTAGCTCCATAATATATCGATTCTAATAGGTTTACATAGGCTCTCTCTACACCTTGGCTAAGCAGTTCATCCATTATCGCATGCTTTGAGATGGAATCAAATGCCTTTTCGTAGTCGATAAAAGCCAAGCACAGTGGCATGGTGTATTCGTTGTGCCTTTCTATGACCTGCTGTACAACCTGGATGTGATCCATTGTACTGAATCCACTTCTGAATCCTGCTTGTTCTCTTGGTTGTGCGTCATTCAGTTTTCTTAATATTCTTTTAGAAATTATCTTAGTGAAAACTTTGTACATCACTGATAGGAGGCTTATTGGACGGTAGTTCTTTAAATCTTCCTGTGCTCCTTTTTTATGTAAAAGGATCACTTCTGCATTTTTCCATAAGTCAGGTACTTTTTGTTCTTTGTATTTATATATGTATGTTATATATGTATATATGTATATATATATATATATATATATATATATATATATATATATATATATATATATATATATATATATATATATATATATATATATATATATGTATGTATGTACGTGCATTAAATTTACAAACATGTGCTTGTACTTAAGCCATTTGGGAAAGCACGCTTCGAAAATCTCATGATTAAAATGAACTGAAAATCAAAAAACTTTGGGAACCACTGCTTCAAATAATCTGTATCAAACGATATCAATAATATTTAGCCCAACTGGATAATATCTATAAAGAAGTACCAAAATCCTTGAATTGAAAGCAGGCATGTATTTTTTTAAATATACTATTCACTCTGAAAACAATTTGCCCGGAGATTCGTGTAGCCGGTTGACATTTCGTTATTGTTTTCAATTGCGCAAGCTAGTTTAACATTTACCCTTGTGTACTGCGCCCACAACGTCGAAAATATCATTGAAAGTGTTTGAGATCGTTCGTAGACAGCGTCGCAAATTAGGATTACCGATTAATATACTTTATTTATTTATGATTATTATAAAAATATATTACTCAAACAAAACGTCTTGTAATTGGTATTATCGACTGAAAATGATATTTTCTCATGTTATTATTATTGGTTAACAAACAAGCCCTTCACTTATATTTGAAAGTCCACTAGGATGTTAAATAACTATTTGTAGAAGGCTGAAATAAAATTATTGATGAAGAAGTTAATAATATTACTATAAAATATATCAACAAAAGCTCCATAATTTATATTGTTGTTAAGAAAGGATCTCGATAAAAGTTCATTTGTTGAAAATTTTATCCTGACAATAAGAGTTATATCACACACAAAACCCTTACTTTGAAGCACCATTTATTACAATTATTTCAAAAAATAATATGCACATATATTCAAAACATTTCGACAATCTATTCGAAGAAATTCTAGCTAAGTGAAATGACAGTCTTTTTTCGTCTTTTTTTAACTTTTTCGTACCCTCAATATATAGTTTTGGTCTCATCATTTGAAGTAAATCTTCGCCCAGTGATCCGTTTCTTCAGGTTTGGGAAGAGGAGGTAATCACTGGGAGCCAAATCGGCGAATACAGTGCAAATGGAAGCACTTTGAAGCGTAGATCATGCAGATTTACTACAATAATTCGCGACATGTATTCAGACGTATCATCGTAGAGAGAGAGCATTTTCTTTGACTATATGAGGACGCTTAGCTTAAATAGCACTCATCATTTAGCTCCGTAATGAACCGTAATATTCCCTGATGATGGTCCTGCCTTTTGTCAGGTACTTACTACAATACTATGTGAACATCCTATCACGAGAATCCCAGTAAACCATAGTCATGCTTATAACATACAGATGGAAACATTTTCGCTTTCTTTGGTGCCCTTTCACCTGTTCCCAACCACTGTTTAAAGTTATCCTTCATTCCTTGCATGTAATAGGGAAGCCATGTTCCATATGCTGTTATGTAAAAAAATTCAGCAGAATCGCATTAAAATAATCCTAAACACTCTTCAGAACATCCACTGAGCGGAAAGTTTTTCCATATTCAAAACATGGCATAAAGTGAACTGGGCACTATCTATCGAGACTTTAACAATATTAGTAAGCTGTCCTATCTTCAGTCGATCAATTAATACGACATATCGTGAATTTTTGTGACGATTTTGTCAGTTGCAGCAATTTTCAGGCCAAGAACTTTTCGAACGATCCTCGTAAAGTACCTCGCCGGCTGATGTTAACAAGTTTAAAATAAGATAACATTATCATAATACATATTATGCTGCTCAAATGAAAGTTATTTTATCTACAAAATGTGCCATTTTTAACACCTCTTTTTAATCTGAGGCATCCGATGTAGAAAAAAAGAAGCTTCAAACGTTTGCAAAATAAAGCATCTTCAAGAGGTTCGGAGAACAGTCGGTTACAATTATGTTTTATCATTAATATAATGTCAATTTATCTGAAGAGGGTATCTTAAAAATGAGTATTGTTGGAGCTAAGTTATTAAATCCTAATGAAAACTGAATCTTCAAGCAAGATTTTGCTGCTACGCAATAGGTGTGACTTGCTCATTGGTATTGCGAAATAAGTTGTCATATATAATATGTTATGCATGTTTGCTTTTCTAGACTTTTTTCCGTTAAACAACATTGAATTATTCTAAGATGAATTCATGTCTAAGGACACAATATTTGTGGGTTATAGCTTATAAAGGGTGGAGCAAGTGTCGCGCTGCCATTTTTATTATTTATAGCTTTTAAAAGAAACAAGACCGAATTATTTTTCAATATGTTTATTTCATCTTTAAAAGGCGTGTTAATTAATTTTTGAAAGTTATTAATTTAATAAATTGAAAATCAAATGTTAGTCATTAGTAGCAGTGCAACTTTCTGTCGTTTTTAAAACATTTTCCATAACTTTTGTGAAGATATCTGGTGAAAATACGCGATTTCAACAAGGATGTTTTCCTCGATATCCTCTATGGTTTGGGACTTATTTATGTAAACCTTGTCTTTCTAAAAGCTCTCAAAGAATAACCAGGTGCCTCAAATCAATTTTGAATAAAAATTGACAATTTGATGGAAGTTGTTTATGATGGTATTGCAGCAGCAGGTCTTGCAAATTTTGAATTTTATAGGGAACGTTCAAGTCACTTCTCAAAATTCGGCATACCAAGTGTGGCGGTTAATAATTCTTAATTTTTTAAGAGATGGCGCTCAAAACAAGAGTCGGTTCACAGTCTAATCTCTGATGTTATTTTGTTGCTACGACAGTACCTTTCAAAACGGCATTGATATTTAAACGATTTCGAGTTAGCGCCATATTTTTTTTCGTGCGTTAAACATATCGAGTTTCGAGCCAAATAAAGAGCATTTGCGACACATACTGCTTTTCTTGTTCTATTAAAAGACTGTTATTAATCGAATCGTGACTGAAGACGAAAAATAGATATATTTCGAGAACTCAAAACGCAGAAAATTATGGGTTGACCCATGGTTGAGGACAACCATCAACATCGATCGCAATCGACTGTATTTGGTGGGAGCAGAGGGGTGTCGTATACCATGAGCTTCTGAAACTAGGTGAAACCGTTAATACTGTTCGCTACCGTCAACAAATGATTAATTTGAACCATTGATCGAAAAGCAGCCAGAATGAGCAACAAAATCCTGAAAAATGTAAAAAGCGACAACGCCGTATCACAAACAGCGAAAACGTCAGAGACACCATTTTGGAACGGGGCTGGGAACTCTTGCCCCATCTGACGTACTCATCAAATTTGGCTCCTTCCGACTACTACTTGTTTTCATCGATGACTCGCGCACTTTCCATGAAACACTTCAACAATTACGGATATGTCGAAAAATTGCTTGATTAAACGTGTTTTTTTAAGGAAAAAATAAAAATTATTAAACGCCACACCTGGTAAACTGCGTAAAGAAATTCCCAATTGTGCTCCACGTCGTCGAATCCACCACGACGTTTTTAGAGGGTCCTTCACACTTTGCCACATACGTGCAATATTTTCAGCCCTTCGCACCGTTCCTAGTCTTCTTATAGCTGTTCCGCTTATAGCTTATAGCTCCTTTATAGCTTATAGGTTCTTCTCCAGCTGTTCGAAATTCTTTAAGTTGCTTGAATAATATGAATGATATTTTCACCTAAATTCACATTGCCTTAAAATAATTGATTTTTTGATGTAAATTACAACAATTTCACTGCGTTCTTTTAGCGTATGTTTATTCATAAAAAAACTGCTCTACACAATAGCCAAACCCATGCTGTCTCATATTACGAAAAAAATGGCGTCAAAACAAAGTGGTAGCATGACACTTGCCCTTCTCGATATATTCAATTCTACAAATGGCAATTATTCAGTTTCTCAAACATCAATAGTGAACAAATTTCAAATAGACTTTTAGTTACTTCCTTAAACCATTATTTTCCATCTTGCTATTTTTTAACATTATTTATCATCAATTTTTGTTATGACAGATCTAAAAAATATCCTGGTTCATTTTATGAAGTAATTTTGTTCGTCACTTTTTTTCTTGTGATATAAATCGAAATAACGCATTAATTAAATAAAACGAATATGTGCTTTTGCATACTGGTATACAGGTCAGAATCAAATAATCCGTAATCAATTTTTCAAAATGATTGATACTTATTATGTATCAACAGAGGCTACCAACATCAATTTAAAGTTGATTCAAATCCCCAGATGAAAATTATTATTGATGTTGGCATTTTTATCATTTCCGTATTCGAGAACACCTAGTTACATATATAATTCCGAGCTAAAAGTCAATTACGATTCCTCGAACAAAACCTTGAGGTTGAAAAAAAGCGATACACTTCTTTAAGAATTCTTCTCTCGTGTTAACCAAATACATACTTATCTATTTTAGCTTGTCGGTTTCCGTGATTAATAGATCATTGGAAAGCAAAAGTTAAACGATGACCACCTAACGAAATTTGGTTTCTTCTCTCGCATCATTAATCTTCTTTTTTATATCACATAAGTTAAAATATGTTTAGTTGTTGTATGGCTAATCTTAAATATACATATATATTTTAAGTTGCGAATTTCTAAGATTAATTAATGGTATTAGTCATATATTATAATTTTTTGTAAAATAATAATACTTGATGATTACAGAATATGTTGAAATATAATTCTTTTAAAATAGGCTTGTCCAATAAGAGCGTCAACATTCTAAAATGAGACAATGATTATCCAGTAATTTTTATTATATTTTGAAGTAGAAATAATGGCGTTTTATTTTGAAAATAATGTCGTTCAAATATCCTCCTTAGCAGCATCTGCTGAAAGGGGACCAAATGTTCGATTACTCTTTCACATATATCGTCTGGTATATTTTCACTTTGCCCCATACGTACAATATTTTGAGCCCTTCGTACCATTCTTAGAATTCTTATAGCTGTTCCGCTTATAGCTGTCCCGCTTATAGCTTATAGCTCCGTTATAGCTTATAGCTTCTTCTCTAGCTGTTCAAAATTCTTTAAATTGCTTGAATAACATGAATGATATTTTCACCTAAATTCACATTGACTTAAAATAATTGATTTTTTTAAATGTACATTACAACAATTTCACTGCATTCTTTTAGTGTGTGTTTATTCATAATAAAACTGTTCTACACAACAGCAAAACCCATGCTGTCACATAAATATTACGAAAAAAAATGGCGCCAAAATAAAGTGATATCGTGATACTTGCCCTACTCGATATATTCAATTCTACAAATGGTAATTATTCAGTTTCTCAAACATCAATAGTCGAAACATCAATTTCTACGGGCTGCTGAATCGTGTATCTTTCAATGGTAAAGTGACACAATGTATTGAACACAGCTGTCTACATTCCAAAATTCTTACACTCTTATTTAAAAAGCGCTACACGATACAGCAATGCGTCCTTATTGTTAAACTTATTGTAGCACTATCAAAATGGTGAAAGTTTGATTGCTACTATTCGTAAAGGGCTTCCGATTTTCGATTAAAATAATGTTATAAATTTATCAACTATGAAAAGAATAATCGAGAATTTGAAAAGTACTGCTTCAGTTATTTATATGAAACACACGACACGAGCTCGTAGTCATCGTTTAGAACAAAATATCATGGCAGTTCGTGCACAAACATTGGACATTTCAGCAGCCACTCTTCACCTTATTCTCACTAAAGATTTGCATATCTATGCTTACAAAGTCCAATTGACTCAACAACTTCTGCCAACAGACCATGCATAGCAAAGATAAAACACCAATTTATCATAGGATAACAATAAGTGAATGCCGATTTTGTGGACAAAATCATTTTCATCGACGAGGTTCGTTTTCACCTCGATGGTTTCTTTAATAGGCACAGTTGCCACATTTGGAGCTCAGAAAATCCACGAATAATTCATGAAAAACAATGACATTCCCATCATATCACTCTTTGGTGTTTATTGTGGTCTGGAGGAATCATTGCACCATTTTTCTTTGAAAATGAGACAGGTAATACATCAACGGTAAATGGCGAACGTTATCGTGACATGAAAACCCAGTTCTTTGCCCCTCAATTGTAAAATATTGCTCTTGAAGATACGTGGTTTCAGCAGGACGGTGTCACTTGTCATACCGCCCGTGAAACATTGACGGTCTTGCACGATCGTTTCATCTTCTGTTTTGGTGACCGCTATTGGCCGCCATGATCTTGCTATTTAAAACCTATGTACTTTTTTTGTCGGGTTTTCTAAAGTATCAGGTTTACGCCAACAAGCCTGAACACTGTATCAATAAAATACAGCCACATTTATGCAAAGCGGTTATTGAAAATTTCGCCAGAAGAGTACGCGTGTCCCACCAAAGCCGTGGTGGCCATTTACTGCATATGTTGTTCCATACATAATTTCCAAATGTCTGATTATTAATCAATAAATATGTCAATACTTTGCTACAAGGAACCATGTTTTATTTAAAATTCATATCTTGCGCTCTTATTTTAACACCCTTTATATGCGGTTAATATTTGGAAATTTGATCCGTATTTATTAATTATTATAAAATTATAGCATTATTAATATATATTATATTAAATATTTCGAAAATATAAAAAAAATACATGTTTATTTCAATCTTCGAACTTTCCGGCTGTTGACAAGCAAATTTCTTACTAGGGAATTCGAGTGGCTTTTCAGACATCGGAAACAATATCTGCTAATATAGCGCGTAGTACTTTACATTGAAATCGTTCCAAATTTGTGAGGTTAGGTGCCATATATATATATATATATATATATATATATATATATATATATATATATATATATATATATATATATATATATATATATATAATATAAATATATATATATATATATATATATATATATATATATATATATATATATATATATATATATATATATATATATATATATATATATATATATACATATATCAACAGTTTACTTTTGATAGTGCGTTGATATTTGTGACGTAGAATCAATAATGCTTACAGAAAATGGAGGCTAATTGTTTCCGTTTTTCCCAAATATGCGTGTCAGGCGTTCATCGAGGTGAATTCCTAAGTATGTAATGCTATCTACGGTAGGGAGAGCAATGTTATTGATAGTGATGGGCGTGAACTCACAGTGGCATTTAGTAAATGTAATGTGTAATGACTTGCTTTCATTAAGTTTTATTTCCACTTTTTGGTCCATTTAACAACATCGTCTAGATTTCTCTGGAGCCGTCATCTAACTATTGCCGGAGCTTGATAAATTGAGAGGCTTGCCCTGTCGTCTGCGGAAATGGCCGCATGAGTATTGTCTGTGTGCATATTTGAGTGAAGAGATTTAATCTGAAAATATACTAACTCTATAGCATATTTTGAATAAAAAAATGAATACATTTTTCCTTGATTTTTCGTATAGTACTAAGCAAACTAGTATTCCCATGAATATACTGAGAATGATAAAACGCCATAAGTTTATGCACCATGTCGCTTAAGGGAATTATGCAAATTTAAATAAAGACTAGCTATTGGTATGAAAGAAGCAAGTTTAAGTTTAAGTCAAAAAGTGAAATAATTGGACATTCCTGCTTCCACTATTATGTGGACCTGGATGAGATGGTTTGGCGATTAGTGTTATGTATGAGGTTCTGATCATTCAAGAAGCGGTACGAAATCAATATGAAAATATCCGACAGATGCGTGATGCTTTTGTTGCAGTTAAACGTAAGACTGGTTCTTAAGTATAGGTAGGATTCAGTGGCGGCTCGTGGGGTTTTAAAGTGGGAGGGCGTAGAAGAAAATAGTGTTACTGAAGATTTTTTCTTGCTTTCCCCTTTCTCCTTTTTATTTTTCGTACAGGAGATGAACTAGAGTGTTTTGCTCTGAAAAATTGTTTACTGTGATAAATGTTGGAGGGACGGCGCCCCAACATCCTCTCTCACGAGCCACCACTAATAGGATTGCTTCTGAAGAGGGTGTGATATGACCAGCCAGATTCCCATATTTTTCATCGATATGTATGGTAGTATTGATAGAATTTCTGAACGATTGCCCCGGACCCCAGTAATTTTAAACGAACTTGACGCATTTGTACACCGCTCCTGGGATACCTTGTAATAAGAAGACATAGATCAGTTAATTGGGTTCATGCCTTACAAATTTAAATTATATAATATTATATAATAAAATGTTATAATCAATGTCTACTAGACAGAGCACAAGGACAGTTGGAACTTAAAATTGGTAAATATCAAGCAGGTTTTCGACCGGGCAGGTCCTGCCCTGAACAGATCCTGAATCTAAAGTTGATCCTAAGACATCAAAAACTATACAATAAAAATCTCATCTGTACATTTGTGGATTTCAAAAAAGCATATGATTCTATAGACCGCGAATCTTTATTCCGAATCTTGAAAGAACAAGGACTAGATCTGAAAACGCTGGCAATTATTAAAGCAACATTAACTAACACAATGTCAAAAGCTAAATCATGGGTGACATCTCAGAGCCCTTCGAAATTAAAACTGGAGTGAGACAAGGGGATGGACTCTCGCCACTCTTATTTAACTGTGTTCTAGAAAAAGTAATACAGGAGTGGTGTGAAAAAAAGTCGGCCCTGAATATTGACCAGCCCATTAAACTGGGGAAAACCAACATCAAAATTGATTGTCTGGCGTTTGCTGATGATCTAGCAATTTTGGCTCAAGATGTATTAACGGCACAGAAACAGATTGAAATTCTAAAAGAAACAGCAGAAAAGGTAGGATTCCAAATTTCCTTTTAAAAGACACAGTACATGACTTGCAACAGTCTAAGAACACCATTTCTAAAAACAAAATATGGTAACATCAGACGAGTCTCTCAATTCAAATATTTGGGTGAAATAATCATGGAAAGTGGGTTGGAAAAAGCGGCCAATAAGGGTAGATGTCAAAAAATGGAAACGGCATTGAGACTTCATCATCATTCTCGGATTATCTACGGCTGTCGCCGCCTCTCCGTCCCCAGTTTCCAGTTCGTTCTGTCGTGACACATGTCCTCTTGCAAATCTCTTGCTTCCATGGCTTCGTCAACGCCGTCTCTCCAACTTCTTCTTGGTCGTCCTCTCTTTCTTCTTTCTGGAGGTATCCATTCCAACACTTTTCGTGGCCATCTTGTCTCATTCATTCTTTTTGCATGTCCGAACCAAGTCAATTGTTTTCTCTCTATGTCGTCCACAATATCTCTCTCGATGTTCATGTCCCTTTTAATGTTTATATTTCTTATTCTCTCAAGTCTCGATCTCCGACAGCTCCTTCTCAAAAAATCCATCTCCGTGGCCAGTAGTTTTCTTCTATTAGTATTATTTAAATCCCACACTTCTGAACCATAAGTCAAAACACTCTTTACGATTGAGCTATATATGCGAAGTTTTGTTTCTCGCCTAATTTTTCTTTCCCACAGGACAGAGTTGAGTGCTCCAATGATTTGTCTACCTCTTATTATTCTTGTTTGAATTTCATCATTACTATTACCTTGCCTGTTGAAGATCACCCCTAAGTATTTAGCCTTGTCAACGTTGAGGACGTTGAGACTTACACAAAATATTTACAACAAAAAATGCCTATCTAAAAACACAAAACTGAGACATTACAACACAGTTATTAAGCCAGAATGTCTATATGGGGCAGAAACGCTCATTTTGAATAGAAAGAGAGACATCGAGGACATTGAAAAGAAGGAAAGAAAAATCATAAGAAAAATCCTAGGCCCCAAACAAATAAATACAACAACCTACCGACTTCGAGAAAACCAAGAAATCAAACAATACACAGATATACATAGCGATATGAGAAAAAGAAGACTTAAGTTTTACGGACACATAAAACGGATGAATCCAAATAGGCTAACTAGACAAATAGTCGAATTTTATGAAAATAGGAGTAGAGCTAAAGTAGAAATAATTTAATGGATTGCTGCAATTGAAGAGGACCTAAGATCAGCAAATATTTCACAAAGTGAAATTCAGGATAAAGACTGTTTCAGACACAAGGTTGACGTTTGGAAGGTTGGCCAGAGAGAAAAATGTAGGAAGACTGGAACCACTTGGTCTGACGAAAGAATAAAAGCTCATAGCGAAAGAATGAAATTAGTATGGGCGCAAAGGAAGGCTAACAACAACAAACGCCTCTAATTGTACTTCGCGTGGTCCACCCGGGCCCATACGTGAATAATAATAAAATGTTATAATAAACCTGGTAAACTTACTGTTTAATTTTTTCTATAAAATATAAGTGGAATTTCGTTATTTTTGTTATGATTGCAGTATAAAAACTACAAAATGAATCACATAATTTTTTTTTCGAGTGATGGAACCAATATTTTGTATTAAAATCTTAGGCATGTGTTTGTTGTTTTGTTACAGATAAAGTATTGTACAGCACTTTCTTCAGAATGATTGCATTGAAGAAAGCTATTAAACAAGAAGAATAGACGATTTTCAGATCATTATACTACATTGTTGGCTAGAAATAATCTAAGATTTAAGAACAATGTTGTTACAATTCGCTATGAACAAATCTTCCAATACTGCTGGTGTAACTGTAAATATTGTTAACGGAAAAGTAACAGGGTTATCAAACACTCACTTATTCATTCAATCATGTAATGTGCGACCTATGGTTATTTTTTAACCCTTAAAAGAATTTGTGTGGTCATCGTTTTAACTAAGAAGAAGAGATTTATCGCCATGACGTCGTTCGTATATGAAAAATGTTTTTTCAAAAGTGTATTGATGATAAAATGAACTACTTCGAGCACTTATAAAATACTGTGGGTCCAGTTTATATAATGTTCCAATATGTTAAACATTTTAGTGCTCATTTCATTTAATTTCTTATGTGGAAATTCTTATTAATAATAATTAGATGCTTCTATTATTATGCAGGAAAGTGCCACTAAAGTAGTAATGAGTATACGAGTTATGTAAATAAGGTAATGAAACTGATGGCTTAGCGTTCGATCTGACATTCTGCTCGGCTTCCTCTTTGGAGGGGAGTAAGATCAATATCAGATGCGTCCTCAGTCTTCAGTACCAGTTTGAACTTCTTTAAGTCACTTGCTTTACCGTATCAATTTTTTTTCGCCAACCGCATTTTTCTAGTGCGTTCTAAAAATAAATGACAACAATTTCACCGTGAGATGGAAAATTTTGCAAAACATACTTAAATTTTGCAATAGACCTATGAAAACAGTGCTTTGTCACGGGTCTACCTTTTTCAGAACGCATTAGGCATTCTTAGAAGGCGAGACTCAATTGAAGGTGCACTTAGCAGCGGAAGGCTTTCAACTGTAAGACATAATAAGAATGTCCACAAAATCCAGAATCTTGTGCGTTCTGATCATCGGTTGACAGTCGAAATAATTGGGGAAGAGTTGAATTTGACGTACATAATAATGCATCAGATTTTGACCAATGAATTGGAATTAGAAAAATCTGCGCGAAATTGATTCCGATAAACCTTTCGCAAGACCAAAAGGACAACAGGAAGGAAACATGTCTTGTGGAGACAATTAGAGAATATTGAAAAGGCCAAAACCGATAAGCTGAAGGTGATCCCAGTATCTGAGTTCCAACACTACTATGAACAGTAGACAGATCGTCTTCAGCAATGTGTGAATTATCAAGGCAACTACTTTTTTTACACACCTCGAATTCTAACAAATTCTACTCAAAAATATCAGTTCGACTCAATTCTTCTATTGGAACCATTCATATGAAAGATTAAACTCAATGCTGATAACATGGTTAGCGAAACGGGCGTCGACAATTTAAAAACAAGTGATTTAATATGTGGTGGTAAATATATGTGAGTTTAACACTTATACTATTGAATTTACAAATATGTCTTTTTAATATATGATTTAGATGATTTTAAGTGAATTGAAAATACTTCCTTTGTGATAAAATATTTAAATAAAATCGTTAATCAAATAAATACCAGCAATTGTTCAACAAAATACAACATTTTGGTTTAATCAAATCAATCAATAAGGACTAAGCACTTTAATGGACTCAAAAGGTCTTCCACTAAAAATGGTTGATGATATTCGTTGATTTTTTTATTAAAAATTTGCGTACAAGGATTAAGACTATTCTCTATCTCTCTATCAAAGGCCTCATAACGTTTAGATAATAATACTTGTTGACTGTTTGGCCCCTTCGGAATGCATTCCGAGTGGGGATTACTTTTTTCAAGTAATTTTCACTTAGTTTTTTCAGTTTCGGCTAATTATCAAAGTAGTAATATCTAAGCTTGTTGGCTGAATAACATATCCAATTCATAAATCCATGGCTCCTTACCAATTTTGATATTTAGGGTGCCCTTTTTGAAGAAAATTTAGCTTTTGCGTAATAAGTCATGCGACGCAGTTGATGTCCGAAACATGATCCACTAAAATGGATACAGAGGCCATAACCTTGCCTCGCCATGGTTGTGTCCACTAGCTGACTGTCGAGTTGACTCCAGAGTGTACTGATGGATCCATGTTTCATCCATTGTCACATACCGCACGAAAAATTCTTTTTATTAAACAGCTCCAAACGTTGCTCAGAATCATCAATACGTTGTTGATTTTGGTCCAGTGTGAGCAAACACGGTACCTATTTCGATAGCGATTAAAGCATTCCCAAATGTTAATTCAAACACTTCTTTTCGATATCTTTATATCAACTATCTCCTGCAGCTTTACTTTACGGTTTTGCGAAATAATTTTATGAATTTTTCTGATATTGTTTAGTATAACCACCTTATTTGGACGTCCAGAGTGTTCAGCATAATTGGTGCTTGTACGGCCACGTTTGAATTCAGCATACCGATCAATTATGGTTGATTTTCTTGGGGCAGAGTCCGTGTAATGTTTATGAAACCATTGTATTACTTCAACGGTATTTTTCTTAATCAAAAACCAATGCTTAATCAACACATGAAATTATTTTTTTATTGTTGTTTTGAAAATAACAAAAGTAGTGTTGCTTAAAGTACAACAATTCAGAAACTAGTAGACAGATTGTCAAGAAATTGTAACACATGACGTTTGAAGGTTGGCACATCGGCCACTGGTAACGATTTTTCGCAAGTGACCACATCTATATGTCAGACCGGGGACTTATTGATCGATTATGCGATTATGCGATGAATTCATTAGAATTAAAAACTTAATATGATAATTTTGTCAGAACAAGAAATGTTAAAAATGGTATATGATAGACTAAACTCGAAGAGATGGATTACCCATGACTTCCAAAGGATAAAGTAGATCAACATGAAAAGTTCGGAGATTTGCGAAATTAGTTCAAATTGTGATTGAAGGTATATTGGGCAAACAACTAGATCCATATTAACGATATATAAAGGACAAATTGCTCATATTAGATATGGGAGAAATAAAAAATTTTGTGTTACCCAACAAATAATCGAACATGACCACAATACAGACATTAGTAATTTAAGACTGGTTAAGAGTGTAAATAACAATAGGGCGTTTGGAATAAAGGACTTACCTATTCCGTTCAGTCTACTTTTTCAATTATAAATGTTACGCTCAGTAAACTTCACGGTTAATGATTTTTACACGCTTTATTAGGTAGAGTTTAGAATTAGATTAAACCATCTCCTGATGATGCTAACGTGGTTAGCGAAACGTGTGCCGAGAAGTTTAAAAAAGTGATTTGGTGTTTAGTGGTAAATCTCTTCTAGTTTAGTGTTTCACATCTGTAAGAAATATTTTTGTTTGGTATATATTTTACAGACATCAGTTTCATCTCAAATAAAACGATAAGTCTATCGTTAGTTTAGAAGGTCTTTTAGCATACAAATGAAATAAATATGTTTGTTTAATTTACATCTTCCTGTCTCTTGTTCATTCTCAGGCAAAACGATAGATTTATCTCTTTTTTTGGTAAAGATGGGTTTTTATGCATTTGACTAGATGCCGACTATATTTCATTTTTTCCGCTTAAGGACACTGGGTTGTGTTATTGTGTTTACATGCAATCCTATCCTGATAAAAGCTGATCCTATCTAAAAGCTTCGACAACACTTATCTTTAGAGATGGCTTATCTTTAGAGGGGCATCTTTAGAGATGGCTTCATTTCAGTATTTGAAACCAACATTTTCATTTATACTGTAAACAAGTGTCGTGTATTGTTCGCGAATAATTCTAAGGATGAGCGCATCACACTTTGTTATCTATTAACTTTTATTAGTTGTGAGTTTGTCTCTGAACACTTTTTAAAAAGGAATAAAACAATTTTTTACTTTGTTTTCTATCACTTTTATTATTAAAACAAACAACAAAATTTAATTTGATATTCTAGACGATAAAGCCAGACAAACAATTTCACAAATTATTCATAAAAAATATATTAGACAATCACATAAGCTATTAAATCTATCTAAATTACAGTTAAATGACAAACAACCAGAATCTTCATCCAAATATTATTTCTATAAAAGATCCATTAACTTATCAAATACGGTTTTTAGGAATAAAGAGACTAATTTGATTGAAAATGGCCCGAAATATAACCCAAAGTAAAGTTTTGGAAAATATAATATCTGAAGTAGAACTAGCCCTTGAAAATATACCTAATTCTAATTTTACAAAAGAAAAAATTAAAAGGACTCTAGAAATCAATCGAGAATACCACAACAAAATGAAGACCATATTATCAAATTCATTAATTCTAAAATCAAAAATAATAATTTAATTATGACTAAAACAAAAACAAAAATTAAAAACTTTCTAGATAATGAAGACCTCGTCAAAATAAAAAATGACCCTACCACAACAATTCAAAATAAGTTAAAATCAACAATAAAAAATATTAACACCATTTTGTCAAACGAAGATAAATATAAAATAGTCAATATAAGTCCCACTCCAAAACTGTACGGTTTAATTAAAATTCATAAAAAAAAACTTTCCAATAAGACCGGTAGTCTCATACACAAATAGCGCTTTAAGAAACCTAGCTTTTTACTTAAATAAAATCTTCAAAAACATAACGAATTTCTCGCCAAAACAGTCAATATAAAACTCGGTGGATCTTACAAAAAAGCTTAGCAAACTATCTATACCAAAAAACGGGTTTCTAGCATCCTTTGAAGTTAGTAATATGTTCTCGAATATTCCGAATAAAGATTGTCTACTATTAATAGATAATTTAGTCATAAAAAATAACATCAATCCAATTATTAAGCAAGATATTTTAGAACTCTTTAACTTATGCATTAATGAAACAAACTTTTAAACAAACTTTCGGAGTATTCAGGGTTACTTTTACTTCCAGATAGTTAAAGTTGCAATGATTGGAAGGCACCATCATGCTCGTCAAAACTCATGTACCCATCTAGCCGCCCAGTTAGAGCAATTACCCTTGAGCATTATCAGTTATTATTAGGGAGATATGAATATCTGTCTTTGTTATTATTATTCACATATGGGCCCTGGTGGAGCAGTCGAAGTACAGTTAGAGGCGTTTGTTGTGGTTAGCCTTCCTTTGCGTGCATACTAATTTCATTTTTTCGCTATGAGCTTTTTTCCTCTCGTCAGACCAAGTTGTATCAGTCTTCATACATTTTTCTCTCTAGCCAACCTTCCAAACGTTAATCTTGTGTCTCAAACAGAATCTATCCTGAATTTTATTTTGCGCAATATTTGCTAATCTTAGATCCTCTTTAATTGCAGCAATCCATTTAATTATTTCTACTTTAGCTCTAATTCTATTTTCATAAAATTGAACTATTTGTTTAGTTAGCCTACTCGGATTCATCCGTTTTATGTGTCCGTAAAACTTAAGTCTTCTTTTTCTCATATCGCTATGTATATCTGTGTATTCTTTGATTTCTTGGTTTTCTCGAAGTCGATATGTTGTGCTATTTATTTGTTTGGGGCCTAAGATTTTTCTTATGATTTTTCTTTCCTTCTTTTCAATATCCTCGATGTTTCTCTTTCTATTCAAAATGAGCGTTTCTGTCCCATATAGAAATTCTGGCTTAATAACTGTATTGTAATGTCTCAGTTTTGTGTTTTTAAATATGCATTTTTTATTGTAAATATTTTATGTAAGTCTCAATGCAGTTTCCAGTTTTTGACATCTACCCTTACTGGCCGCTTTTTCCAACCCGTTTTCCATGATTATTTCAAGCAAATATTTGAATTGAGAGACTCGTCTGATGTTGCCATATTTTGTTTTTAGAAATGGTGTTCTTAGTCTGATGCAGGTGTTCTCAGTTTGATGCATGTATTGTGTCTTTTTAAAGGAAATTTGGAGTCCAACCTTTTCTGCTGTTTCTTTTAGGATTTCAATAAGTTTTTGTGCCGTTAATATACCTTGAGCCAAAATTGCTAGATCATCAGCAAACGCCTGACAATCAATTTTGACTAACTAATCAATTGATGACTAATGATGACTAATGACTAATCAATTTTGATTGTTGGTTCTAACCAGTTTAATGGGCTGGTCAATATTCAGGGCCGACTATTTTTCACGCCACTCCTGTAGTACTTTTTCTAGAATACTGTTAAATAAGAGTGGCGAGAGTTTATCCTTGTCTCACTCCAGTTTTAATCCATGAATTTAACTTTTGACTTTGTGTTAGTTAGTGTTGATTTAATAATTGCCAGCATTTTCAGATCTAGTCCTTGTTCTTTGAAGATTTGGAATAAAGATTCGCGGTCAATAGAATCATATGTTTTTTTGAAATTCACGAATGTACAGACGAGATTTTTATTGTACAGTTTTTGATGTCTTAGGATCAACTTTAGATTCAGGATCTGTTCAGGGCAGGATCTGCCGGGTCAAAAACCTGCTTGATATTCACCAATTTTAGGTTCTAATTGTGTCTGTATTCTGCCTAGTGGACATTGAGATATAATCTTGTAATAAACTGGGAGATGAGATATCCCTCTGTGGTTGTTTAGATCTGTTCTATCTCCTTTCTTATGTAGTGTGTAGTTATGTGGTGTATGGATTAGATCTTTCCAATCTTCCGGAATCCATTCGATTCGCCAAACTTCTTGTAGAATTTTGGTTATTTCCTTGATTGTACTTGGACCAGTGGATTTAAAAAGTTCAGCAGTGATTCCATCTTCACCAGAAGCTTGATTTGCCTAATTATTTCATCTTTATTCGGTGGTAATGAATCAGGATTTGTTTGTTTAGGGTTTAGTGTTGGTAATCTGTTTAAGGGATCAGGACAGTTTAGTAGTTGTTCAAAATATTTCGCAAGTTCTTTGCAATTGTCTAGGTTATTTAGAGCTAATTGTCCGTTTTCCTTTTGGAAGCAAATACTTTAGGGTTGATAGCCTGTTAATTTAGTTTTAAATGTTTTCTGGATGGAACTCTTTTTCTATTTCATTAATTTGACTTTTTTCATTTTTTCTTTTGGTTTGTCTAATTAGTTTCGATATTTATTTTCTTTCATCCAAAAAGATGTTATAGTTTATTGCTGTTTTTTGACTGTTCGACTCTTTTAATGCTTTACTTCGGCATAATACTGCTTACTCGCAATTTTCATCTCACCACGGATGTTTTTTTCGTTTTTGTTAAGGGACCAAGCTAATTTTGATGCTAGTCAAGTAGTGATCCATGTCTATCTGCCTATGATTTCTATATTATATTTTTCTGTTTCTATTATATATATATATATATATATATATATATATATATATATATATATATATATATATATATATATATATATATATAACAATACTTTCAATTTATGTCACGTGATTTTTGTCGTTTCCTTACATACCGAATACAAATTAACGATTTAGTTAACTTCATATGCTTATTTTTTTACTAGTTTTTACTTTGAATAGATTATACTATTAAAAACAATTTTTATTATTTAGATTGCCCTAATAATTAAGAATTCTATGTTCACAAATTAATTTAGTGTTAGACGATGCTATTAACTATACCGTTTTTGTTTTGTATGTGAGGCCCGAATGAGATGTAGGTGTAAGTCCTTCATGCTCTGGTTTCCTAATGGACTCACCAGGCCAGACAATGGCTTGGTAGACGAACCGGCGGCCTGTCAAAGAACTTAGCGGAATTGCAGTCGCTGTGCATCGACGAGCGGTTTACATGGCCTATTTCTCATGTTTTGCAAATAAAACGACAAGAGACTCGTTTCGTGTAGAATTCACAATACTATTTACTTAAATATTAGGTTTATTTAAACCCCCAACAAAAAATATTTTGTTTGATCATTCTAAATTTAACAGAGGATGTCTTATGTTCACATTAGTGCTATATACACATTGGTGATTTGAAAATGTTAACAAATACCCAAAGTAAATAATCATTGTATGCTAGATATTTTGAATAAAAAATCATTAATTTAATAGCTAAGCAACAAAAAGTTAGAATTATTTTGTTTCAGGTTTACTCTGATTGTAAGGGATAAAATAATTTTTGATAATAAATAAAAGATATTAGTAGTTATCTCTATAAAGCGGTTAAAATACTTTTTCCAAACTGCTTGGGAGAGTTTACTACACTCAAATTGTCTAAAAATGTAAAAACACATTTAAACAATTATTATTTTTCAAAATAATACATTAATATGAAAACTGCCGCAAAATGAAAGATTTACTTATCTTAAATTGAACTGAAGACGTCATATGAGGTCAAAATATTTCTTAAAAGGGAGATAAATTAAAAAGGTGAGGTCGCACTAACGCTTAGGTTATTTAATGACTATACTCAGTTATCGATCGTATCACTATCCTTGTGTTACAGTATTGTCACACCAACAAGTGTCATACTAACAAGTTTACCTGGAAAAATATTTACCAGAATAATAGAGCATAGGCTGAGATAAAAATAGGTAGAAGTAGGTAAGAATAGGTAGATAAGTATAGGTAGATAAAAAAGGGTAGAAGCAGAAAGATCTGATATTTGTAATTAGATTACTAGAATAAAAACTGTTAAGAGAAGAAGCCGAAATGTTGTTTCATTGACCCCAAATAAACATTTGATAAAGTAAAAAGAAAGCATTTGTGGAAAAGTCTAAATGAAAAAGAAGTAGAAGAGGGAGTACAATAAATTATTTTACGGTCTTATAAAACAACAATTAGAATAAAGTAAGAACGCATAACGATATATCCACAGAATTTGAGACAGGAAAAGGCCTAAGAGAAGGCTATGTACTGAGTCCACTGTTATTTTCAGTAGTTATTGATGATGTAAAAAATAGCAAAGCAAATTGTAAGAATACAAAAACAGGTTTTAGAAAAATGAAAATAGTGACAATACAAGAATTACTATTCGCTGATGATATGGTCCTAATAGCCGATTCTGAAGAAAAACTACAACATAACGTAGCGATATATAACGAAGACCTTAGAAAGGTAAATATGGAAATTAATATCGACAAAAGTAAAACAATGGTAATTGCAGGCATAAAAGCAAAACATAGAATTGAACTCGATGGGAAGGTAATAGAGCAAGTCACGAACTGTAAGTATTTAGGCACAATAATAGAAGATAATGGAAAAATGGACGGAATGAAACGAAAATATGGGAAAAGCAGGCAAACTATAACGTAACACCCTAAAAACAACATTCTTAGAAAAAAGAGAGATACCGAAAGAGGTAAAAACACAAGTGTATCAGAAAGTAATCAGACCATCAATGATATACGGCAGCGAATTTTGGACTTTAACAAAGAGTGACAGAGTGCAGCTGCAGAAATGAGATCCCTATGCAAAATAGAGGGAATAGAGTGAAAAATACGACAGTAATGGAACAACTGGAAACGAAACCAATACAAAGAGCTATAGAAGAAAGACAGCTGACAACTGACTCATCCAACAAAGGGAATAACAAGTTCGACAAGCGGCATAAAAACGAGGAATTCATTAGAATGAGGCTAGAAAATTAGCATTGGACAGGACACAAACTCATGGAGGGTAAAAATTGATGAAATACCATCATGCTGAAATGTAAAGTGCCAGTCTTACATCTAACGGTACAACGGAGTTTTAGATTATATAAAATAAGCAATAAAATTGTAAATTGAGTGTGTAAGGAATATTTTTTTGTAGTAAATTATAGCAATTATTCTAAATATTCCTTTAACACCGGCACAGCTACTGCACTCATACCGGCTTACATGACAATATCAGATGTATTCATGAAACTGAAATTGCACAGTTAACAGTAGGTACTTACAAAATAAATTGTGTATAATGTTTTTAAAAAACCATCCTTATTGAACTCGCTACAAATGTTGAAATTAAACTGACGTAAGCATGTGGACAGGAAAGAGGCATGCGATTTACTCTGCGCTTGGATGCATACGCTAACGCATGCAATAACGCAAGTTGAGTAAGGCATGTTAAAACGCATGTTGAATTAAAAAGTTAAACAGGTGTGGACATACCATTATGGTGCTTACACAAATTCGTTCTTGTTATAACTTCACAGAATATCAATTTACTTTATCGAACACATTTTGAATGTGTATAGTGTGTATGTAAGATTATATTTTAAGTGCAAATATTTACAAGCATTTTCCTATGCTATTTGGACATAGTTAGATTGCAAAAATAGAGTACTAATCCTGTATATATAAATTGTATTTACTTTGAACGAACTGGCATATATGGGTGTAAAAATAAAAGTATAAAATGTGTATAAATAAATTGTTTATCCAAACATGCAGGTAATTATTGAATATGTGTGGGTTACCAGAATCTCTTGTATATTGGAGAGAGTAAATATATTTAAAGGGGATTTAATGATTTTAATATATCCTTATTTTTTCTTTTTTAATATTTTCTTTTTTTATATTTTTTCCAATATTTTTGCGCTTCTTACAAAAGTAAGAAAATGGATAATATTTATCTCTCCCTTTAATAAGGGCTTGTGAGTGAGCTTGGTGTATCCTATCATTAGTCGATATATTGTCACCGATCATATGCTATTAGAAAATGTCTCTGAAATAGGAGGATAAAATGAATTTTTGATTTCTCTTAGTTTACCTAGTGCCTTTCATGGAATCCCCCTCAGATTAGGTAGTATTTCTAGACCATGTGTTTGCCTATACGTACAGGTCCCTATAGTAGAATGTCTTTAGAAGTGGTATGCCTTCAGATATAGATGATTTAGCGAGACTATCCATCTTTTCGTTTCCAAGTACGCCCTTGCGTCCAGGGTACAATATGAATTTTATAGATAATTTCTTACGTGTTATATTTTCGATTCTCTCCAGAATATTTTCCCCACGGAGTGTTTGAGACTTTGGTTTTGTATAAAAATAAGAGCTTTTCTGGAATCAGATATTATTACCCAAATGGTCTCATATTAGTGAGGATATAGTCTTTAGCTTTGAAGATGGTTACTAATTCTGCGTTTGTAATATTCGCGGAATTAGGGAGTTTATACCTTGAATATATTGTACCATGTAAAAAGCTACATCCGACTCCAGATTCTGATTTAGATCAGTCCGTGTATATAAATTGTTTGTTTAAATTTGCTTGATGTATACTTCAAAAAAGAGGGAGGAACAGAATTCATTACGAAGAGCGTCCTTATCAAATTTCATGAAAGGGAAATCTATTATATTCTCTGAGAAGCTATGGTTTTGTATCCAGTTATTGGTACTGCGGGATTAAAATAGTTTATATATATATATATATATATATATATATATATATATATATATATATATATATATATATATATATATATATATATAATATATATGTGATAGAGAATAAATCCGAGTAAAGTTTGGTCTGTCTGTCCTAACATCTAATGGTTCTGTTGCCGTAATAGATAATTGCATTTATAGTTGCATTTAGACTGGGGATAGGGCTGGTAAGAAAGGCTCCCTAGCCAGTCTGATGCAGCGATTCTGGATCACATCTAGGTGTCTAAGATATGATTTAGGGGCAGACCCGTACACTATAATCCCGTAGTCTAATTTGGACCTAATCAGGGACTTCAACATATCTTCAGCAGACTCCTGTAGTACTGATCCCCAGGAGCATCTTGATAAGCATGTGATAATGATAATATATGTCGATCATTTTGATTTTAAATTAAGGATATGGTCCTGTCAAGACAACAAACTGTTAAACAGGAGTTCCAGGAATGTGTGAGAAGACTGATGGAATGGTACTATGAGTTGAAGTATTGAGTGAAGTCAGAAACAATTTCTCCGCTTGCAAAAGTGCACAACTCTAGATTTAGATATAGAGATGCGAAGTCCTGTTAGTTTGGACCATTTTGATAGGTTATTCATAGCTAATTAAATCAATCTTTTCCATGTCCTGGCTGTCGATCAGCAAATAATCTAATCGATTTTAGAGGACTGAGATAACTGTGGATATGGTTCATTGTGATGATGAATAGAATTACACTAAGTACCGATTCCTGTAGAATTCCATTCAGTGTTATTTGAAAGTTAGATATTTTATTATTCACTTTAAAAGGTAATTTTCGGTTGGTCGGGAATTCTTTAATAAATTTAGGAAGGTTGCCTCTGAAACCCCAATAGTGCATGGTGGTGATTATGCAAATTTTGTATACAGAATCAAATGCTGTATCAGCCCGACCATCGTGGAAACCTTACACTTTTTTGGGGCCACATGGCACAGTAACCGGTTGGTCAGATCGAGATTATTTTGGGACCCCCGCATAGGGATACCGGACTGCCCGCAGTCGTACTCAGTTTTTTTGGACACCCAGTACCGGATAGGCAAGGATAGACAACATCAGGAAATAAGGCCAGATAAACACTTTTTTTATTATATTTTCAAGTACCGTTAAGGATTGCAGTTCCCATCAAATGCATCAAGTCATGTCGAGGAAAGCTGATACAAAATGATATTTGGTTGGTATTTTTATAAAGGTTGCTGGTATGTCTCCTTGGAATTGTCTGGGATCTATCAGATTTTTTATTTCAAGCATTCACGACAGTCTTTCGCTCGCCATTCTCTCATATATATTACCTAGCTGGCTGGTTTGAATTTGGGCGATAATTCCCAACAGAATGTCGGGGGCACGGGGCACTACTTCTACTTTTTTTTCTGTTGCCGTGTAAGTTCCAGTGAAGTAAAAGGTTGATTACAACTTAGTTGTACCGAATTGAGAAAGTCGAAGTTTATGTTAGTTGTGGAATTTCCAGAAGCGGTTGGATCATTACCAGTAGAAGATTCGATGATCGAACGGTAATATTCTGCAAAGGCGTTGGTTTTTGCCATACAATCTGTGATCTACTCACCATTTGAGAGTACGCCCTGTATAATATGTGTAGGATTCCCTCTAAATATTTTTATTTTGTTCCAAAATTCCTGAGAGTTTGTTTTAGGAGCACTTTTTATTAAATCAGAAATCGTTTTTGGTATTGAATCATACAATTAGTTATTTTATTGTTTGCTGTCGAATTTGTTTCCATGAAACCTGAATACTTTCAAAGTTCCGTATTTGTAAATTGTCTTGATTCACTATTAACTAGTCTTGAACGCATCACTTAGACATTTTTAATGATATGCAAATCTGGAGAGACGGCAGACCAGTCCAATTTTGAAATACTATACGTTATATTAATTCGTTATAATTTTTGTCGAATGAATGAGGGCATTATCTTGACGAAACACTGAAGAAGCTTCACTCATATCAATAAAAGATAATTTTTGTTGTTCTAATATATTTTTATATTTTTGGGAGTTAACTCGGTGACAAAGAACATAAGCTACCTTATTTTTTGTGGTCAATACTTGTGGCCCATGTAGCCCGAACTATAATACTTCCGCCTTTATTTGTCGTCTCGATAATTTTTCCTTCTTGAGATCATGAAAATAAAAGGAGAAACCAATAGGCTCATCTAAATTGATTTTTTTTCGTCAGAAAATGATTTCCTAGCAATGCTTAGTCCATGACATGACCTTTTCAGCGAAAGCCATTCGATCTAATTTGTGGCGAGTATTTAATGCTGATCTCTTTTTAATTTTTTTTTAGCAATATTTTCAGAATTTTTTAAATTATCTTTGGAAAATCCTAACTTGTTGCCCTTTAGTTGACTCAGTAATTGCTCTTACAGTCATACAGGAATTCGATGCAGTTCTCAGAATGAGTCTTTTTTTTCTTGACAGACCAGGTGTCGTACCAGTTGAACGATCAGTTCCGTATGTCTCGCTGAATCGAATAAACTAGGCAACCGATGAAAAATTTCATTTTAAAAATACTTATTTTTTTACCCATAATGAATCAGAAATATTTTTTTGCAAAAAAAAATTACAAGATTAAACTCATGTGCAAATGAACTAAAGTGACAAAGTGTGATAAAACTAAAAATAGAGAATTAAGAAATATTCAATTTAAATAAGAACGTCTAATATTTTGACACCCAAAAAACGAAATATTTACTAATAATTTTTTTATATTCTGATCAAGGCCGTAAAACTTTTTCTCCTTTATAATATTTTAACTATAATTGTTTTGTTTAATATAAGTTAAAGTTTAATATAAATATAAGTTTTGTTTAAATACGGACTATTTGAAACAAACAAAAAATATTTGTCAGTTACAGTTATCCAACTAAAGTAGCAATCAATATTTCAAATGAACTAGCCCAAAAAGACTCCTGTTTTTGTAAGTACCGCATCTTATATTTAATTTACAATCTGCTAAAAAAAATCAAAGTATGCTGTTAATTCACAGACACTTTCAAGACAATGGTAGATAAAGCGGCGGGAGTTTGCTACAACAACCTCAACTTTAAAGACAGTGATTTACTAACAATGCACTGATAAGTTTTGTTTTGTTGCAATATACATTTTAGCATTTTAACTAATCATTTTGTAACAGAAATCGGTAGGCACACCGATAAGGGCAGAAAAAAACGTTAACGTTGTAACGTTACGACCGCAAAGTTACACTAAAAGCTTTTGCTGATTTCAAGATTGCTGCATGGTTAATTTAATACTACTTTATTCGATTAAATTCAAATGTGTAAAATAAATACTAGTTATAATATCACTAACCTAATATAGCAGATGATTTTTTAAATGCATTAGTTCCAGGAAATTTTAAGGTCTATAAACAATATTTGTGCCTGTTCTGTTATAGTGAGTCGAATATGGAAATTGATATACATCAAACCTGTCATTAAGTAAGAACTCCAAGACAATTTTAGCCATTTAGCATTTAAATGCTACTATATTAAGGACAATAATTCGTGATCACCTGTATATTTAATAATGTTCAAAAAAATCTGTAAATGGGTTGAAAACGTACCGCATTAAACTTCCTTCATTACAGAATTCGTTTAGTGGTCTACCTTATTCTATAAATAGAATATATACATTCAATTCCAAGACAATTTATTGATTAAAGTAATTATTCTATTGAAAATACTGATGGTATGAAAAATTGACTCTATAAATATGAAATTAACGAAGTTCTATTATTAAATGATTTCTGATGGTCTCAATTGATACGTAATTAATACACAGCCGAATAAATATGCTTATTGTCGTGCTAAAACCTTGTTCGTTCAATCTAGAATCCTGTATTATATATTTTAGATATAGAGTGCACATTAATATGCAAGCTAATTTTCGCAATAATTAGTTTTCGATTAGTTCTCACGCAGTTGCACTATTAATAATTCAAAATTTCGGTCTAATAAATTTAATACAAAACAAATACAGCACACTCGCTATTCGCAGAGGTTATGTTTCTAAAAAGTGCCGCAAATTCCGAATCTGTGAGGTTTGATGTGACAGAGTTAAAAAAAAAACAACAGCAAAAAATCCTATTGAAATTATCTTTGTCTTTGACTTAATTAGTTATTTTGATCGGTTCAGACTTTTTACAGCGTTCGCTACTCGTCTGTATAACTGGTTATTGCTCCATTTATTCGGCTTTTAGAAATTATACTTTTTGCCAGTAAAAACATCTCAGTATCAGCTGCGCTAATGGCTGAAGCTGCTTTCACCTAATGAATATCGTACTTTAAATGTACTGGTGCGGCTATTTCTGCTAATATTAGACTACTTTTTTAATATTTATCTTCAATCCATAAACTTAAAGCTGCTTCTATTTTTTCTGTGACCAAAACTCTTACAATGGAAGAAGATGTTTCAGACCAATCAGTTCTTTTTAACACGCTTTTATTAGCTTCACCTGTATGCATCTATTTAATGGAATCTTAGAACGTCCTTTTCACCCACTTCAAAACGCCGGATTAAATTGACACTGTGCACACATATCGAGGACCGATGACAATACAATAATTTAATTATCCTGAATAGTTATCCTGAAAGTTTATTATCCTGAATAAAATCGTCCGGATCAAGGATTTGCTTTCGGAGAGGGAGCCTGAGATACGGTAACAACGCCCATGGAAGACAGTAGGCGCGCAAATTAGTTCTCCCGCCACGAGTAGGTGACGAAAAATAAATAATAGTTTAAAAAACTAAAACAACACGTGCAACGTTCACAAATTCTTGATCGCTACAGGTAGCATTCGTAAATTGTTGATCACCACTGGTAGGTTTATTTCGGACAAATTCTTAACTGAAAGAGCTCCGGTATCGTTTGGACAAGGCAAGACAGTCTAACTCCAAATCTCCAGGTGAGCGGACGTTTTCGCGCCTTATCCTTCCGACCGAGGTACGTAGGTTTGCTGGCCAAGTCACGCTTGGGTTGATTTTTCTGATATTCTTATAGAGGGTTTTACGACCCGGCAGCAGAGAATCCGATCTACAGACATCAGTCGATTGAACGACCACCTATTACAGAGCCCGACCATCGTGGAAACCTTACACTTTTTTGGGGCCACATGGCACAGTAACCGGTTGGTCAGATCGAGATTATTTTGGGACCCCCGCATAGGGATACCGGACTGCCCGCAGTCGTACTCAGTGTTTTTGGACACCCAGTACCGGATAGGCAAGGATAGACAACAACAGGAAACAAAGCCAGATAAACACTTTTTTTATTATATTTTCAAGTACCGTTAAGGATTGCAGTTCCCATTTATTTTTCACAAATGGATTTTTACCATAATTTCTTATACTAATAATGGTCACGTTATCACCTTATATTTTGTATCTATTTGCCGTCTGACCATTCTTGGTTACCCTAGCGTTATATATTTATCTTTTTACTATTGTCAGAATAGAGGAAATAACCTCTAATTTGTAAGTATAGGGACATAGAGACCAGCTGGTGTAATTCAGAGCTGTGTATTTGATTTTTGATTTCTTTCACGGTAAGGTTTGGAGAACCACCTTCCCTAAACCTTCCCAAAACCTTCCCGTGTCTTTTGTTTGATAGTTTTAGTTATTCCCTTTTTTGTGTGCTTTGTGTCGTTCTTTTTTGAGTGTGCTTTTATAATATATATGTATAAAATTCTAGTAAACCGTTTTATTTAAGATATACCCCTTCCCGGTTCCAGGGTCTTTTCCGATATATGAAGTAACCGGGTGGTGCTCAGCTTTTGTCGTGGCTTTATTCTGTCCTGGACCTTCTTCCCGGTGCTCCCGGCGAACAGCTGCCGTCGCTGTTATCTTTATATTTTTTATTTTGTTTCAAAAGAGAAAAAAATAGGTTACACACCCTTTTATAGCAGATTGAACTAAAAAATGAAAAAAAAATTATAATTTAAAAATAACTAAAAACACGCTATAATGGTAACCCGAGCTAAAAAGTAAAAAATTTTTAATATAATAATTTATAATAATTTTTAATATAAAAATAAAGTGATGAACGAGAAAATTAATGTGTCATTGTAAAAAAGCGTGGGGTTTTTTGTACCATATTTTCATACTAACTCTACTTATAGACACGGTACTGATGGAATATTTATAACAACTGACATCGAGCACCGCACGCTTTTTTCATTATGACACATTAATTGTCTTGTTCACCACTTTATGCTTATACTAAAAATTATTTTTTACTTTTTAGATCAGTTTAACATTAAAGCGAATATTTTAATTTTTTAAAGTATAATTTATTTATATTATTGTTTAAGAGGTACTACTTTTAAGACGTGTATTTGATTTAGCTATTTTAATTTTGATTACATATTTTTTAATTTCCACGTATTTCACTTTTATTGGCACGATGCAAACTAAAAGAAAATATAAAACTGAATAAATAGAAAAAAACAAAATCCTTTATAAAAAAAGCGATGTCTTTACAGTCCCCATGATATTAAATTTTTCTTCGATTTGCGCAATGGGTTTTTCATGCAAAAAGTAGTGTAAAAACTAGTTTGTTTAGGAAAGGAAGCTACTTTTCAGAAAATAATTGCCTTTACTTATGGCACCTCCATGCATCGGAAAGGTATCTACCCATTCACTATTCTCGTATATGTCAGTTATTTTACTCTTCATTTTTCATTTTCACGCTCTCTTTCATTCAAAGCTCTCTTTCAATAATCATTATCCTCATATTATTTTTGTTTAATATTTTAATACTGATGGAACTAAATTTTCTTTTGAAATAAGGCTACCGCAAATACTAGATGATGTAGATGGTGTGGAAAGTTGACCCTATACATTTATGGCAATCGAAGCTTACTTAATAAATCATCATTTAATGGTCTAAATTGATACGCAACTCATGCACGCCAATTTGTCTAAACAAAAACATTCGTTCTCGTTTTACTGAGGCCGTCTACCTTCAATCGATAACCACACAGGTTATACTTATTTTAATCCATTGAATTTTTCAATATAGTTTTCACCTAGTTAAACTCATTAAATATTTAACGATACTACCAATATAGATATTTTACATATTAATGCCAAAAAATGCGTAACTTTTAGAGATCAGCAAGTTATATTACGAAAGAAATGATGAAACGAATTCGAAAATAATTAAATACAGCTTCTACTAATATGGTCAGTCATTATTTAAAAAAATTCAATATTTTTGTTCATTACATTAACAGCATTAACCGATTACTGAAATACATTATGATGATTTTTAGTGCTTTTTTTATATCGAATTATTTTAAATTGAAATATGCTAAGAATAATTTTAAAAGAATTTCTTGAATAACGTAAATATTAATATTTATCCTTTTACGGTTAATACCTTAACACTTATAATTAACTTGATTAAAGCATAGCTAAATTTGTTGATTAAAACTTATGGAACTATACCAAAGAATAATTGAAATAAATATTTGAAAACATATTTTTCTTTGTTCCAAATAGTTTCCCATATATAGGACAAAGTTTGGATAATTGGATTTCTTCAAAGTTTAGAATCTGAAATTATTTTTTCAGCTTCTATTTTGGTACCAGCTCAGAAACGGTAACAATGCGGTAATGGGGAATCAATCATGGAATCTCCTTTTAATTAGATCTTTTATTGGAATTTTCGGTTTCAAGAATATTAAATAGGCGAAAAAGAATGAAATAGGGTGAAGAGAGTGGGTGGTAAGTGCTTCTCTATCTTTTCGAACAAATAATAAACGAGTGGAACATTGACGTTCAGACACATTTAGTTTTGGATATGAATTTTTTCGATAGGTTTCAGTTCTTTGAAAAAACTATTTTACTTGTCTAAAAATATATAAGACCAAAAATATTTAACATATAACGGATGTTTAATATATAAAGGATGTCCAACAAGAGGATTAGAAATTCAAAATGGAGCACAATGATATCTACAAGTGATAATTTGGTAATTTTTATTTTATCTTGAAGAACAAATAATGGCATTATGTTTTGAAAATAATGTCGTTCAAATATCCCCCTCGGCTTCCTTTGGCGGAACGCATTCTGGAGACCATTTAATTCTTATAGTAGTATATTTTTAATGATGACCTGAATGTTTCACTTAAGGTCAAGAATTGTTTGAGGTTTATTTTGTAAAACAGAGATTTAACATAAATCCACAAAAATAATCCAAGGGCGTAGAACGGCATAATCTTGGTGGCCAGTTGACATTACCATTTCGCGAAATAATGCGTCCAACAAACTTTTCTTGCAATAAATCGATGGTCTGGCGATATAAGTATGTAACAAATCGCACCATTTTGTCGAAAGAAAACATTGTTTTTATCCACATTTATGAGTTCAGGCCAAAGATATTCCATTCGGATATTCCTATAGCTTTTACCATTAACACTAATAGGATTTCCATTATCGTCTTCAAAAAAAATAAAGTCCTGCCATTCGTTCAGCTCAAAAATCGCTCCACACAGTGACTTTCTGAGGATGAAGAGGTAAATCTTTAATCACTTGAACATTTTCATCGGCCGATATTATGCAGTTATGTTTGTTCACAAACCCATTAAACCAGAGATGCCATTCGTCGGGAAAGATCATTTTTCCTTAATGTGTCCTTCTTAATGTGTAATTTTTCCCTAATTGCCTTCCAACTGCTCTAGAGCCCAATTTGTGTCTAGTATATTTTTTCATGGTAAACTGACACAATGTATTGAACACATCAGTCTATGAGTGGCATTTACATTTCAAACAGTGTTGCTATTATTGCATTTCAAAGTTTTGACAATCTTATTGGAAAGCTCCTTTCATTAATTTTCATGTATATTTACAAATGGCATAACTTTTTTGAACCTTTAGTTTTGCTATATTTTTTTTTTCACTTTTCCGTGTTAGCGTTTAAACTTTTTATATCTTTTAATATATACCATATACAATATACCATAAAATTCAAGTACATTTTATATGTCTTGTCTCATTACTATTAACTCTCTACTCGGTATGAATTCTTCTAATGGAACCTTTGGTGTGAAACACTAAACTTAAAGAGGTTTACAACTATACATCAAATAACTTGTTTTCAATTTACTGATGAGAGTTTCGTTAACCATATTGTCATAGCATCATCAGCAGATAAAATCATTTCCTGCATATTGAACTATCCCTTTAAAATAAGTGATTTGGTGTTTAGTAGGAATTTATGTAGTATATAGTATTAATTTATTTATGAATTTATTCAGTTCTCGGTACTTAACCAATTTTTTACTTAGTCCTCGGCGCGACTCCCTGCATGTTCTGTAGGTCCCCCGTTGTTGGGTAGGTAATTTTATTTCTGTTTGATATGATGTTTTTATATGTGCGTGCATTCGATGCACATAACCCGACCATATTAGCTGTCCTCTGAATTCATGATATTCGGATCATTAGAAGCCAAATTATCGCTCTTAAAGTTTCAGTGTGTTTATATCATCGGTCGAAAAATAAACATCGAACAACGAGCTAATATTAAGTTTAGTTTTAAACCTTGGCAATGAGTGGTTACATGTACGAGTCGTTTAAATGATTCAAAGAAGATCTAAATGATTCATGTTAGTCCGAAAAATTGCATGGTTACTCAAAGTAACATTGAAATTGTGCGTGAATTTATAAAAAATCAGCCTAAATCTAAAGAATCTAAGAAAATGAATATGTCTAAAGATTCAATTCATCGCATTTTGGCCGATTATTTGGGACTTCTGTAGGTTTGTACACACTTTATTCCACAAATTGACTGGCGACAATTTGCCACGAAATCCAACATTGCAAGGACTTGATTAAAGAGTCGAAAAAGCACGAAAACTTTAAGTACAGGATTGTTACTGGAGATGAGACGTGGTGTTTTCAATCTGATCTAGAAACCAACCATCAAAGTGTCGAATGGAAGTATCCGAGCGAGCCAAATCCGAAGAAAAGCCGTCTCGAGAAGTCAAAAATCAAAACAATGTTGATTTGTTTCTACGATTCGGGGGCAATTGTACACAAGGTGTTCATTCCACCTGGTCAAATGATCAATGCTGTTTTATATTAGTATTATGAAGCGTCTGTTGTTGCGTATTCATCATGTATGCTCACAATACCGTTAACAATGCAGCTGGCACGATAATGCACAGGCCCATCGCTCGAGGATCGTAATTGATTTGTTGACCAAAAATGGCATTTTAACCATCAATCATTCACCATACTCGCTTGATTTGGAAATATTTTTGGCTGAGCTCAAAAATTCATTCGTCAACCTAATTGACTAAGCAAAACGTTGTGTTGATGCGCAAGGAGATTATTTTGAATAAAAATAATGATTTTTCAAACACTACTTTAAAATGATTTTTGGCGAAAAAATAAATATTTGTTTTTTTTAAGTCCTATTTTCTTTGAGATGCACGTTGTATACATAATTATCTTCTAATCGTCTTTTTTTTTTAATTTTATGAATGCTTATGCATGCTTTATGATGTTTTTCTCTCCATTTTTCTTTAAAATCTCACTAACTACATTTATTCTTGACTGATTTATATTTTTCTGTCTGTAATCAAGCTTCACTTTCATCGTTATCATTGGTTTTATTATCTTGTTAAAGAGTTCTATCTTAACTTTTATAGGCACTTCCTTTTTTTTTCCAAAGAATGGCAGATTTTATTATATTAAATAGATTTTTTTTTTAATTTATATCTTAATCCATTCTTTTTCTGTTCTGTCTAGAACGTCCACATTATTATTTTAGGTTGTCTTCTATTTGAACCAGGTTATCTGCATAATATAATTTCTTTTATTTTCCAGTAATCCACTCTTAGTTTCTTTATTCATTTCTTAGGTTCCTTTCGAGCTTCATCTAACACCGCTAAAAATAGTAATGCACTCAGCCTATCCTTGTTTTATCAGAATTTCGTCTAGATTTCTCATTGTTTGTTCTGGTACCACTTTTACATTGTTTTTATACATTAGCCTTATTTTAATTTATTCTTATGTCATATATTTTTATTGTTGCTCTGTTAATTTTCCTTTTTTCCAACAATATATTCCAAATAGTTTTCCTTTTTACTCTTACTCTATCAAATATCGACCAATGTCGAGCGCGGGTGAACTATCTTTGTTTTTTCAACATATATATATATATATATATATATATATATATATATATATATATATATATATATATATATATATATATATATATATATGTATATGTATGTATGCATATATATGTATATATATGTATATGCATGTATATGTATATGTATATATGTAAAATATATGCTTTAAAGCGTGAGGATGGCACAGTGTGCAGGGCGCGTACCCAAATGTTAGAGATTTTCAGAAGGTTTTATTCCCAGTTATATGAAGATCAGAGCCAGCCAGGGACAGCAATACCCACGGAAGAACAATATATAATGCCAGATATTCTAGTGGAGGAAGTAACAAATGCTATAGAATTGATGAAGAACGGCAAGGCTCCAGGAAAGGATAGTGTAACTATCGAAATGCTAAAAGCTGGTGGTCGGACGTTACATAAAACACTGGCAAAATTATACTCAAAATGCCTCAAAGAACAAAAAGTACCTGACTTATGGAAAAATGCAGAAGTGATCCTTTTACATAAAAAAGGAGCACAGGAAGATTTAAAGAACTACCGTCCAATAAGCCTCCTATCAATGATGTACAAAGTTTTCACTAAGATAATTTCTAAAAGAATATTAAAAAAACTGAATGACGCACAACCAAGAGAACAAGCAGGATTCAGAAGTGGATTCAGTACAATGGATCACATCCATGTTGTACAGCAGGTCACAGAAAGGCACAACGAATACACCATGCCACTGTGCTTGGCTTTTATCGACTACGAAAAAGCATTTGATTCCATCTCAAAGCATGCGATAATGGATGCACTGCTTAGCCAAGGTGTAGAGAGAGCCTATGTAAACCTATTTGAATCGATATTTGATGGAGCTACAGCCACAATTCACCTTGATGATCTTGAAGTGGGAATTAATATAGAACGAGGTGTACGTCAGGGTGACGCAATATCGCTTATTCTTTTCTCGGCTGGCCTTGAAGAAGTATTCCGTAAACTGGATTGGGAACAGGATGGTGTAAAGGTCAAATCATGGTCTAAAGATGGATGGTGTAAAGGTCAATGGTGCAAACTTATTCTCATTTCACAAGACCCAAAGGAGCTGCAAAGACGCATACAAGAACTGCAAAGGGCTGGCGAACCATTTGGCTTGAAAATAAACCTGAAAAAGAGTCAGGTTATGTTCAATAACTTCGCTCAGGACAGAAGAATTTCAGTTTTAGGAAGGGATTTGGAGATTGTGGACAGCTTTATATATCTTGGGCAGAGGATTTCAATGGAGGGGAATACCGCCCGGGAGGTGGAACGGCGTGTTAAATGTGGCTGGCAGGCATTTGGTAGGCTCAACATAGTGTTTAAGAGCAGACTCCCACTTTGCCTGAAAAGAAAAGTATTCGATCAGTGCGTTCTACCCGTTATGACATACGGAAGTGAAACCTGGGCACTCACATCGCAATCAATTCAAAAACTTCGGGTGGCACAGAGGGGAATGGAAAGATGTATGCTTGGCATTACAAGACGAGACAGAAAGTCCTGCGCATGGATCAGGGAACAATCAAAAGTCTGTGACATCATTGGAAGAGTAAAACAATTGAAATGGAGATGGGCAGGCCATATAGCGAGGCGATGGGACGACAGATGGACCAAGGCAATCCAGGAGTGGATACCGCTTGATCGCAAACGTCCGCGAAGAAGACCGAAAGCACGATGGATTGATAACATCGTTGTTGGTAGAGATTGGTTGAGAGATAACAAGTATATTGGACCCCAGTGGCAGAGGAAAGCCCAGGACCGTGAATGTTGGAAGCATGCTGAAGATGCCTTAATCCTGCAGTGGATCGGGTTGATGATGATGATGATATGTATATATATATATATATATATATATATATATATATATATATATATATATATATATATATATATATATATATATATATATATATATGTATATATATATGTATATATATATATGTATATATATATGTATATATATATGTATATATATATATATGTATATATATATGTATATATATATATATATATATATATATATATATATATATATATATATATATATATATATATATATATATATATATATATATATATATATATATATATATATATATATATATATATATATATATATATATATATATATATATATATATATATATATATATATATATATATATATATACATATATATATATACATATATATATATATATATATATATATAATTCTATTATTCCGTAATTTGTATTAATAAAATTATTATTTTTTTTACAAATTTATATTTAAACACATCCCAGGTATATCTTGTTGAATAATTAATTTTTAATTTTTTTTTACATACATACTACTATTTTATTCATTTTTACTCATTCTAAATACTAATTTTAGTAGTGTTAGATGAAGCTCGAAAGGAACCTAAGAAATGAATAAAGAAACTAAAAGTGGGGTACTGGAAAATAGAAGAAATTATATTATAGAGATAACATGGTTGAAATAGAAGACAACCTATAATATAATATGACTTTACATAAAATATGACTTTTTTTGTATAATATCTTATTTTATGTAAAATAAAATAAAATATTTAGTCTTAAGTCTTGTTTTATACTTGCTATACACACCAGTTATATCAACAACAGTAACACTGGGTGATGATAATGCTGCATCTTTATTTTATAATTCAGTCAAATGATATGTTAATAAATAATTGATTTATAATTGAACCGAATGATGATGATTATGCATCCTCATTTTATAATTCAACGAAATCTACTAAAAGAGGATAAAAGAGGATGTAATTTATGAAATTAGGTATTTTTATAACAATTATCCTAAACTTTGAGCACGCATGAAGTTTTGTGCAACAGTCTTATATAATTCACCCGTATGAATGCAAATGAAAAAAATGAGTATCAGATTTAGCGATATTTCAGGTATTTAATTATAAAAATAATACTAACACTGTACGTTTAGGTAAAAAAATAGAAACTTTTCTAACTTTCCATTTACCATACGTTTAAAACAACATTGTTATTCAGGAACTGATTAATAACCTGGACGCGTAATGATTGTACGACCTCCAAAGGCCCAGATCACGCGTTATACACGCGAGCTGCGTTTTAGGTTAGTAACAGTTGTTGTTTTGACAATTTTCTTCTATGAATCGCAAGTTTTCTTTTGGTCATTAATCATTTCTATTTGTGGCTTTAAATAAATATATAATTAATATCTGTGAAATATTGCTATAATAGTTATTAACATTCATAACTTATTTATATTACCGACATATTCATTTATTACGAAATGAATGATTTTTTTAAAGGTCATAATCACACACAGTCACACAAAGTGTGATTATACTTTTATCCACATACTATACATTTTATAAATTTAAGCCTGCAGTAATACATTTAAAAACTTACATTTCTTTGCTATCCTTACTAAATTAATTTTATTTTTTGTTTAATGTATATTGGACAAAAATATCTTTTAATTTACATAATTACAGTGTTATTTCTACAGTTTTGTAGTGTGTTTGATACTCTGCTTATTTTTGATAGATGTCAACATTCGGGAAATGAACAAATGCATATAATTTTGGATCAAATAAATAAAACTTCTGGAAAAAAATCTACTACACAGCAACCTTTCTTAGCTTGAACTAAGCCTTTGATAAGATTATGTGTAAAGGGCAACTGTATAAATAAATAAGCAAACATTAATATCTAAAACTTCCACTATATTTAAAATTGTATGTATAACAATTGTTTGCACATACAGTGCCTTTTTCAAATACAAATTATCTTAAACTAACAGTAAGAAAAGTAAATGTAATCTAAACTGTCCATCGACCTAATAATACCACAAAACATGATACTGAGGAAACCCATTTTTTGCCAACGTCTAGGAGGGCAATATAAGTTTAATAACAGTGAACCATTAAAGTCTGGTCATTTTACAAAATATCCAAATTTTTCCATTTATTAATTTCCAGCTTCTCTAAAAGATTTTTTTTTTGTTTGGATTTATTCTCATTATATAACATTTTAAAATTATCATTGAAAGTATGCTTTTCTAACATTAAATGGTTAGCTTTTATGTCCAATGAGCCTAGTAGAGAAAAATCTTCCTGTTTATCCAACATAGACTCTTGGACACAACCCGCACTCAATTAAATACATTTCTGATTTATAGAGTTTATTTGTTTGACTTTTATTGTTTTTAATGAGGCATCCAAGAATATTGTTTGTTTTAAAAGCAATAATTATATCGTTTCTTTTGGATAAATGTTTAGACACTAATTTGGTAACTTTTCCTGTTTATGAAATTGACAAGATATATTAAATTAATGGTTTTATTATAACTTTTTTTATTAATTATTTTATTTATAATGTTTGGGTTATATCCGTTATTTACTGCTATATGTTTAATGACATTCAATTTTTTATTATAATTATCTATTATAATAAAAATATTTATCTATTATCTATTATCTATTATAATAAAGACATAAGGATATTTAATAATCTATGTATAAATGAGTTAAATGCAGACGTCTTTTGTGAATAAGGATGGCAAAATTTATTGTGTATAACTAAATCTGTATGTGATGGTTTATGAAAAGTTGTGATTGAACAAAATCATGATCATAAACCATCACATACAGATTTGGTTATACACAATAAATCTTGTCATCCTTAATAACAAAAGATGGCAGCATTTAACTCATTTATATATAGATTATTAAATATCCTGATGTCAATAGATAATTATAATAAATAATTGAATGCCATCAAACAGATTGCAGTAAATAACGGATACGACCCAAACATTATAAATTTAATAATTAATCAAAAAAGTTATAATAAAACCATTAATTTAATATATCCTGTCAATAATATCAAGAATTCAGCGTACAAAACAATTTCCACTGCAAGATCGGTAGGAAATGAAGGGTTTACAGAGCATGGACGGTTAATTGAAATTCAAATACTGTCAAATATGGCTCCTTCTAATATATTTTTGTATCGGTCACATCTTCTATTACCTCTAATAAATGTCTGGATTCCGAATGAAGTTGTGTTTAGTGATGAAATATGATTTTGTATTAGCATGCATGATACGCAGACACAGAAGTCGGATTAGAAGAAGTAGTATATTATACTATACAAACTATGGTGTGGGGAGATTTTGCTTATAACGAGTCCAGTGATACATACATGAAAATCCTGGAACTTTATCTATTGCTTGCTTAAGAACGCCACAAAACTCCATTTCTCCAAAAGTCAATGCGCATTCCTATATTGCAAATGTAATGTTATATTTTTAGATGTCTTCGGTTTCGTCTTCGTCTTCGGTTTTATCTTAGCCACCAAGATTTTTAAGAGATTCCTGATTTAATAGCTAAGTCATTAGTTTATATATATATATATATATATATATATATATATATATATATATATATATATATATATATATATATTATAACAGTTATATGTTATGTGTTATATACATATAACTGTGTTACAGTTATATATATGTTATGCATATTATGTACTGACCTTTTGTTTGAATTAATTTGATTAATAATTATAATTATATAATTGATTAATTATTTTGGTTTAATTTCTATTACTGGAAGAAAACTATATATATATATATATATATATATATATATATATATATATATATATATATATATATATATATATATATATATAGGAACGGAACCAACAAACATATATTTAAGATAAATTATAAATTTAGGAAAAGCAGTGCATATGATGGTTGCTATTTATCTATCCGGAAATAAAAACAAATATTTATCACTGAAAAATGCTTTTTTTGTTTATTAATATATACTCCGTGATGATCGATAAACTTTTGCTTATGTTTGTACCAATTTTCATAGCACTTTTTCCATTCTTATTGAGATATCTCCAAAACATTTGTTTTGAACGCATCAACCGCTTTTTCTGGCGTCGAAAATCGTTGACCACATAGTTTTTTCTTCTCGGACGGGAACAAAAAGAAGTCATTGGGTATTAAATCAGGACCATACGCCGGATGACCTATCAATTTGATATTTTGACCTGTCAAATATTGAGTTGTTCGGTCCGAAGTATGAAAGCTCGCGTTGTCCTGATGAAGAATAATCCTGCGGCGCTGATTGTTTTTTCTTATTTCTTAAAATACTTCTGGCAAACAAATGATTGTGTACCATTCAGAATTGACCGTTCTACGATTCTCTAATAGCACTCTAGCGACAAGCCCAATTATGTAAGTGTTTTTTGCGTGAACAATTTTTGTTGGGTTTGGCTCATTTTAAAAGACCCGTACAGTCAACTGCTGCTTACTTTCGGGCTCATACGCATAGATCCAAGATTCGTCATCTGTATAGATGTTATACTCGGCTTTTGACGCACCATGATTGTATTTTTTGAACATTTCCGCGGAGTATGTGAGTATAAGCGGAATCCAACGTGCATACATCTTTTTCACGGCTAAATCTTCATGTAAAATCTAATGTATGCTTGTCATACTAATGCCCAGAAATTCCTCAATCTCACGGTATGTCACATGACGATCTTGCTTTATCAGTTAGCGCACAGTATCGATGTTTTTTGGCACAACCGATTTTGATTCCGACCTTTTTTAATTCGGCCGTGAGTGAATGACGGCCACGATTGAATTCATTGAACCAGTGATATATAGTGGTTTTAGATGGTGCTTTATCGCCAAAAGTCGAAGTGAGTGGATCGATGCACTGTTGTTGAGATAATTCAGCTCGAAAATCATAGTAAATCATCACACGAAAATTTTCACGAGTTAATTCCATTTTTTGACTGAGATGAAATTTTCAACTCATTCGCAACATTGTTGCCTATTCCGGATACATAAGTAGCAACCCTCGTAGAAGGCGAGAGGATTTACTGCTTAACGTTGGTTCTGAAACTCGGTAATCAGGTATCGATAAACTCAGTGGGCGCCCAAAATGAAATATTTAATCCTTATGTTTTCGCGATACCTAAAATTTCGTTGAAAGGAGATGGAGAAAAAAACATTTCCGCCAGAAGATCGTGGCGACTGCAAGAAAATTGAAAAAAAATAGGCATGTCCATTGTTCATTTCAACTCATATTACTGCAAATAGATATTATAATAAAACTATTTCTTATATATTAGTTTTTTAGCAGAATTAAAGATTTTTTTTAGGTTGTATATGAAAGTGGTTAATAACGTAACAGTCAGTCTGTCTGGTTCTCGACATTCTTTTAGCAGAAATGTATAAAGAACTATACTACATTATATGGCTACATGTATGTGTATTACGTGTATGTGTACTACATGTATGTCCTATTGTTATGAGATGTATCCAATTATATTTTTATTTTGTCTTTATTATGCTGATCGGAAAATTGAAATGCAGAACTTTGATATCAAAAACAAAAGTGCTATCAGAACAAAAGTGCTATCAGAACAAAAGTGCGTCAATTTTATGGATAGGCATATTTAGTAAGCCAACTAAAAATATCTGTATATAGATTCAAAATTATTCTATATAAGTTTTTTGTTAAATAAATACAGGGCGGGGCAAATATCACACTACCATTTTGTTTTGGCTACAGTTTCTTTCCTGATATTTGTGAAAGCAGTTATTCAAGCAATTTAAAAAAATTGGAACAGTTGGAGATAGACCCTGCATCGGAGCTCTAAGAATCGTGGGAAGCGCTGCAAATATTACACATCTCCAGATATGCCGATTCGACGACAAAAATAATAATGAGCAATGAAGCTCATTTTCATCTAAGTAGTCGAGTAAATAATAGGCATTTCTGGACAATAGAGATCATTGCACCATATTTTTTTGAGGACGACAGTGAAAATGCAGTTACAATCAATGGTAAAAGCTATAGATATATGATTCAAAACTTTGGTTTGGCTCGGTTTGCTTCAATTGGAAGAGTGAGGAGAATATCTGTTTTGGTTTGGTTTGGTCACACACCTCATGTGAAACAATCAACATTTTGAAAAACATTTTTTCTAGTTGTTTAATTTCTTGAAATGGAGATTTATTGCGGTCGTGTAGACATCATGACTTGACGATTCGGGTTTCTATTTTATAGGGATATTTGAAAAGAAACCATACAGCAACTAAAGGAGAACAACCGTGCTTTCATTACATCAGATGTGTTGACAAAAGTTATGGAAAAGTGAAAAGGACACAAAGTCGCATTGCTGCTATTTGATTGACATAATTTTCAAAAATCAATTATTTAAAAAAAAAGAAATAAACATTTTACAGAAACATCTTGTTTCAATTAAAATATATAAATAATTAAAATGGTAACGGCCCCACCCTGTACTAACGATTTTCTTGATTGAGATCTTCAATGACGTTAACTTAGCTGGAGATGAATTATAAGTCAACAACAATTCTAAGAATAAATATAATAAGAATTTATGAAAAATAACAATGCATATCACCGTTTTAATTAGTATTGTTTAAAGACCAGTCCATATTGTATTCAAAGTACAAAAAGAAACAAAAACAAAAATACTCTCACGTGTCGGGTATTTTGCAAGGTGTGTGTTTGTAAAATTAAGCATTCACCTAACAGTGCATATTCGATTTTTTTTAACAAAAAAATAATATAAACTCATTTGTAATATTAACAGCGTACAGCTAACAAACAATAACGGCTCTGCAACCAATTAGCATAATTGGTGGAACTTTCACAGTTTGAAACAAAATAAATTTCTTGGATGTACTGTTAATACTGCTCTATTATGTTATAACATAACTTACTAACCTTGGCAATTCAATAATACGCTTTTATTCAAATTACATTTGCTTATCGAATTGGATGTTGTTTAACTAAAAACGACTCGTTTTAATTCCTTGGTGACAAATGCTTTTTGGCTTAAATCTTTTTAATTAATTAAAGAACAAGAAATATTGTTAATAATGTAATGAGAAATTAGGATAAACGGAAAGTGTGGGTGTCATAATGGAAAATATTTGTCTTAATGATGTGATGGAAATACTTCATCAAAATCTGCAACGTTTAACAGTAGAGAACAATCAAATTTAGAAAGAAATTGAGCCAGATTTAAAATACGCGTTCTGATAATTGATTGAGTTACTGAAAATCTAATTTTTTAAAAACTTGTATACATTACATAATCTCCTTATAATTGCTAATCCACGCATACTGCTAGAAGATAGATACATATAAGTATTATAGGTAATTTAATTACAGTCATACAACACACATGGGCTATTTAGTAACATTATTTACGCAGAATAACAACCAAAAAAAAAACTATAGTATGAGAACATAAACATGCACAAGCAACATATTCCCTTTTAGTGTGGTGGATTTTGGCACAAGAGCATACAGACAAGATACAAATGTATAAAATCAAGTATAGAATAAATATAATATTGATACACAGCGCAGTATTATGTACGGAAATGGCCAAATATCTCAAGAACGCTTTGAGATTTCTTGATAAAATTTTGTACATAAACATGAGAAAATGTTTACCACTTCTTGGGCAATATTTACATTGTTTTTTGTCCCATATTTGAAATCCAAGTCTAACTTGATTTTTTTAACTGGCAACAATACTTGAATTTGGCATTGTTTGAAAGGACATTTTTTTCTGAATTCAATAAGGTAAATATTGTAAAGTTTTTTTTTCAAAATAGATTTTTAAAAATGACTAAAAGGTGTTTTGGTCTGTTTTAGGGTAAATATATATTTCACATAACAAGCTATGAAACTATGGATGACAGAAGAAGAATTTAATTACATTTGACAACTGTTAACATCAGTTTGTGAATTTCAAATTTCTTTCAATTTTTATATTGAATTAATATATATTTAACTGAAAGAGAAATAATTGAAATATTAACAATTATTGGATATGGTGACAGAAAACGCACTTATGTTAAAGTTTGTCGACAATTTAAAGAAGTGCATCCGAATAAAAACATCACTAAATCAACAGTTTCTAAAACGGTGAGACGTTCAATGATACACGCAGCATTAAGAGTCATCCAAAATTAAGAAGACAAAAACAAAAACTAATGACAAAAATTCATTAGTTCAAGTTTTAATTGTAGTAGACAATGGTAGGGTTTCCGCACAATAATTAGCAAATTAAATCATAACATAACTAGACACTCAATCAAACAAAAAAAAGATTTTTATCCTTACAACATACAATGACTACAAGTATTAAGTGAAGATGATTTTGATCGAAGAGGTGAGTTTTCAGTTGAAGTTATGATGGAAAAAATAAATACCAATCCAAATTTTGTTTCAAATTTTATTTTCACGGATAAAGCAACATTCTGTTTAAATGGTTTTGTTAACAGACACAACTGTAGGTACTGCGCTGATACTAATTCGCACTGGATCGAGCAGGTTCATACAAAGTATCCTCAAAAGTTAAATGTTTGAATGGGATTTAGTGGCACGAATACTATAGGACCTTTTCCCATTGATGGCAACTTGCCAGCAGACAAGTATTTGAATCTATTGGAAGAAAATATCATCCCTCAACTTTTGAATCTGTTTCCAAATTTAATTAACCAATACCTGGAAATATGGTTACAGCAGGATGGTGCACTGACACATTGTGGCATTAAGGTCAGAAATTTTCTTAACACTGCTTTCCCAAACCGATTGATCGGTCGACGAGGAGCTATAGAATGGCCGGCAAGGTTCCCAAACTTGGCACCACCCGCTTTTTTTTTTGGTGCTATTTAAAAATTCGGGTTTACGCTAATAGGCCAGAAAATCTCAAATTACGAATTCGACAAGAAATTGCCGATATACCTCCTATCCGGTGGGGAAAAAATAGCCCCACAAAAAACAATCGGGTAGTGCCAAGGTTGGTGACCTAGTAGCTTCGATAGCTCCTCCTCGACCGATCCATCCGTTTGGGAAAATAATATTAAATACATTTCTAATATTTTCTAACATTAACAATATTTCCTGGTTTTGGTTAATTAAATTTGAAAAAAGACGCAAAAGTTAAGGGGTGATATTTTATTCCAATAGATCTAAATAATTATCTGCTGTCAAGTTGCCATCAATGAAAAAAGGTCCTATAGTATTCGTACCACTAAATCTCATTCAAACATTTAACTTTTGAGGATACTGTGTATGAACCTGCTCCATCCAGTGTGGATTAGTATCAGCCCAGTATTTACAGTTGTGTCTGTTAACATGACCATTTAAACAGAATGTTGCTTTATCCGTGAAAATAATATTTGAAAAAAAATTTGTATTGGTATTAATTTTTTTTATCATAACTTTGCAAAACTCAACTCTTCGATCAGAATCATCTTCACTTGATTCTTGTAGTAATTGTATGTTGTAAGGATAAAAATCTATTTTTAATACGTTTTGGACTGATTGTCTACACATGTTATGATTTAAAGCTAATGGTTGCACGGAAACCTTACCATTGTCTACTACATCAATTAAAACTTTGGCGTTTCGGGGCTTTGGGAGAACACAAGAATACGCATACACAGGAGATAATACGGTTTATTTAAACCGTGGAGTAACTTTTATATTTGTAGCTTAAAAATGTGATGGAAAAGTGATAACGAAACACGAGAGAGTCTTGACTGTGACTGTATAGGTTTTGACTTGACTGTTAAAGAGGACTGAACTGAACTATGAAGTGAAGTAAACTGAACTAAAATTCAAACTGAACTGAAGTGAACTGAACTGGTCTGAAGGCCTTCTTTGCCTGCCCTTTACAACCGTCCTCGACCCTGAGGAAAAACCCCAAAATTATCGGCCTTCCAGTAACATCCATCGAAGTACGTGATGTCGGCTTAGACATGCAGATGGTCTATTACCCGAAAAGAATATAATTGGGATTCTTCAGACAAAATATTTGTAGACTAGTAAAATAACTAAGGGTCCGAGACGGTTGAATAGCGGCCATAGACCTTCATAAAACTAGTACGGAATAATAAATAAATTGTAAAATATAAACATAAAAATATATACAAATAGCGGCCATAGACCTTCATAAACTTATCTCGAAATAATAAAATAAATTGTAAAATGCAAGTACACTATAAACATAAAATACTTCGAAATAGTAAAAAAATAAATTAAAAGAAAAATAATCAATATGGTAGGCGAGTGTGGACGATTTTAATGCCGCCACGTTTAAATAGGAATGACTCAAATTGTCGACCTTGGTCTGTAGTTACTCGCAAGGGTACTCCAAATCTACAAATCCAGTTTTCATAGAATGCACGGGCTACTGTTGTCGCTTCTTGGTCCTGTAGAGGTACAGCTTCTGGCCAACGGGAGAACCGATCAATCATGGTCAGACAGTAACGGTATCCTTCGGAAAGCGGCATGATAACGATATCGAGATGTACATGCTCGAACCGGCTCGACGGTGGAGCAAATTTACCGATTGGAGCGAACACATGGCGTGTGACTTTCGACTGTTGACATTCTATGCATGTCTGAGCCCATTTTCTGCAGTCAGCCTTTATAGAAGGCCACACGTAGCGTTCAGTAATTAGTTTACTAGTTGCTTTGATCCCAGGATGACTTAAATTATGCAAGCTCCTGAATGCAGCAGTTCTGAATGGTGGCGTCACATAGGGTCGTATTGTTGCTGTTGAAACGTCGCAGTAAATCTCGATATTTGTAAATGGCATTTGGATTTTCTTAAGTTGTAGCGATGAGCCATCATGCAGTAGCTTCTGAAGTTCTTCATCAGTCGCTTGCGACGCTGCCAAGTCTTCATAATTGATGCTTTCTTCAACTTGGTCAATTCTTGAAAGGGCGTCAGCGACGACATTTTCGTTGCCGGCGACGTGACGTATATCTGTTGAGAATTGACCGATAAAATCCAGGTGACGAAACTGGCGTGGCGATACCTGGGTAGTTTTCTGACGGAAGGCAAAAATCAACGGTTTATGATCTGTGTATATTGTGAATTGCCTAGCTTCTATCATATGACGAAAATGCTTCACAGCGAGGTATACAGCGAGAAGTTCCCTATCATATGCTCCGTATTTCTGTTCCGTTGGACTGAGCTTTCTTGAAAAAAATTCTAATGGCTGCCACTCACCATCAATAAACTGTTGTAATGCCGCACCTACGGCAAAATCTGAGGCGTCGGTAAAAATGGCAAGCGGGGCATCGCATTTTGGGTGAGCCAGTAACGCTGCCTCCATCAGGACTTCCTTGCATCTGTTGAACGCTGCCATAGCTTGTTCTGTCCAGTTTACAGGTGCGTTACCCTTAACATTTTCTTTTAGCAGGTCGTTCAGTGGGGCTTGTACATAGGCTGCCTTAGGTATAAACCTCCTATAAAAGTTTAACATACCTAGGAACCTTCGTAACTTCTTAACTGTGCCTGGTTGCGGATATTCTTGGATGGCTTCCACCTTTTGGGGCAACGGTCTTGTGCCCTCTCCAGAGACAAGGTATCCCAAACGAATTTTCGTCATTAGTTTGTGTTTTTGTCTTTCTAATTTTGGAAGACTTTTAATGCTGCCTGTATCACTGAACCGTTTTTGAAACTGTTGACTTAGTGATGTTTTTATTCGCATGTACTTTATTAAATGCTGGACATATCAGCATAAGTGTACTAGTAATTCCATACAAAATTTAAATAAATTTGGAATTCACAATTTGATGTTAACAGTTGTCAAGTGTAATTAAATACTTCATCTGTCATCCACAGTTTGATAGCCTACTAATTGAACAATATATTTATCCTAAAACAAACCGAAACATCTTTTAGCTATTTTTTAAAATCTATTTTGAAAAAAAAACATACAGTATTTACCTCGTTAAATTCAGAAAAAAATGCTCTTTCCAACAATGCCAAATTCAAGTTCTGCTGTGACTAAAAAAAATCAAGTTAGTCTCGGATTTCAAATATGCGACAAAAAAAAATTAAAATATACGTGATGAAAATATACTGATGTGTGTGTATACAATTTCATTAAGAAATCTCAAAACGTTCTCGATATATTTAACCGTTTCCATACATAATAGCGATCCGAATAGGCAGATAGTAAAAATAAAATATTGATTTTTTTATCGAAAATGGATTTATTTTTCAACTCGATGAACTCAGCTTTATTTTTAGCTCGATAAGATTGGACCAGTCATTTCCAACTTTTTTACGCCTTACAAAAAGTTGAACTCTGCAAAATAGTCCTCTGATCTCTCCATTTGATGTGATTTTTTTCACATAGGCATTTCCACATATTTGGAAAGAGAAATTAGCCAGAGAGAGCCAAATCCGGAGAATAGGGTAGATGTCGCATCTACCATATTAATAGTGCAAATTGACTAGTGTCGCTGGTGCAATGACGAAGGAATAGACGGGTGCACAATTTTTTTCTAGGCCAAATGAGTGGTTTTGTTTATAGTGTCCATATCCATGACGTAGCCAAGTTTGGAAGCATCATCGTCCTCTTCGAGGCACGTTCGTCGCCGATGCTCTTAAAAGAAGTCAGTTTTTTCAAGAAAGAATAAATTAATGCCTGTTCCACACACAACATAAAAGCATGTGGAAGGGGTAGTTCAAAGGTGACAAATCCGAATTTGGTACTAGTTTGAGCCTAGTTCCTAGAGGTGGCTTGTTATTATTTTTTACCCCATAAACTGGTAATATTTTGACTTCAAAATAGAGAAGAGTCATAATTCCCATGTAAAAAAAAGTACCACGTAAAAGATACCCTTGGTCAATATCGATATCTTACGCCGTTTAGAGATACTCATGTTCGAATATTCTATTGCACATCTTGTCGATGACTGAAAAATCAGCTAATTCACAAAGTGTGCCTTGAATACAAGGAAAAAATCATTAAGATGTTAAAAATACAACGGACTTTATTTAAAATAACAATTTTTTTAAATTTAATTCAATTGGTGTTGAAAGTGTCCACCGTTTACCTCAATACACTTTCGCGGACTCTTTGTTAAGTAACGCCTCACATTTGAGAAGATAATTTCTTCATTTCTAATAACATTGGTTGCTTATTAATTTTTTTGTAAAAGTTCATCTCATGTGTTCATATCATTGTAAATTAAAGACTTTATATAACCCCACAAATAAAAGTCTAACGGATTAATGTTTGGGCTACGAGATGGCCAAGGAAACACAGCACCGCGATCAATATATCGATGTGGAAAACGTTGATTCAAATCATTTCACACTGCAACAGTAAAATGCGGTGGCGCCCCATCTTGCATGAACCACATTTCTTGTCTTTAGAGGTATACCGTCCAAGAGGTCTAATAAATCATTTTCTAAAAATTGCACATATTGATCTCCATTCAGTCTTTGCGGAAACTCACTGGACCGATTAAAAAATTATTGATAATGCCGCACCAAATGTTAATTGAAAGTTCCTGCTGGAAAGGTCACTTTCTTGGTAGCTGTGGATTTTCCAGGGCGTAATAATGATTATTTCGTAAGTTAAAAATTCCGCGTCTGGTAAAAGTTGCCTCGTCGGTAAACAATATCTTTTTCAGGAACATGGAGTCTTCGTTTTTTTATGTAGTAGATTTTGACAAAATTCTGATTTAGCTGGCAATAAATAAATTTTGTGGCAATAAATTTTGAACAGGCAAAAAATGGTACAGAAATAATTTTTCTTCATGGAGAACTCTTGAAACGGTAGGTTTGCTAATTCCTGTAGATGCCTCCAAACGCCTAATGTTTAGTTCAGGATTTTTCGTGATACTAACCAAAATGTCCTCTTCTTGTTCTATCGTTATAAGTCAGTCGTCGTTCAGGGTTGCTGTAATAAAACGAACCTATTTCGCCTAACTGATTGAAAATTCTTTGAAAAATTTGTCGATCTGGGATGATTCTGGTTGAGCCGAACGTGGTTTGGCGTACGCTCTTGATACCTTCTAACTGCAACGTAACTATTGTAATTTATTTGTGCATAACCGCAAAGCATATCCCTTAATCATGGTTAGGAAACTGATTAAGTTTGGGCATTTTTTACAAATTATTTAATACCAATTCAAGATTGGAGAAACTTGTTTCTACCTACGTTTAATAGGAGGGATAGAAAACTATGACAGTTGTCATTGAGGCGTAATAATTTGTATGCAACATTCAAGGCACACTTTGTGAATTACATATTTTTCAGCCATCGTCAAAATGTGTAATGGAATATTCGAACACGAATATCTCGCAAACGGCTTGAGATATTGATATTGACCAATGGTACCTGTTTTACGTGGAAATTATGACTTCTCTATTTTGAAGTCAAAATATTCGATGCTTTATGTAGCAAGCGCCCTTTAGGCACTAGGCTCAAATTAGTACCAAATAAATTCGGATTTGTCGCCTTTGAAAATCCAACTACCCCGATTTTGAACCTGATATCTTCAAACCGTTTTTAAATTATCGCAATTTTTCAAAAATTTAGTTCCACTTTCAACACCCTGTATCTTTCGAATGACTAACATTTGCCAACACATTTATTGACTAAATCATCTTATTTTGATCTCTACTATCAACAGTTGCTCTATGGTGCATAAGTTATGGGACAACCTGTATAAGATATACTAGTAGGATTAAAAAGTAGGGTGATAAAACACAAAGCATTTATTTAGTCATACAAATTTATTTTGTCTCCGTCAAAGTAACCCCCTATCACTACAATACAACCGTTTTTATAATCGACTTCTGGTATTTCCTTCAAGGGCTGAAAACGGCATCCACAAAATGGTTTCTTTACTATAGAAAACAGAAAAATTCACACTGGTACCATATCTGGTAAGTATGTTGACTGTGAAATGGTATTTGTTTCATTTTTAGTGAAAAAGTGAAAGTTTTAGTGAAAAATTATTGCGGTATGCTATAATGCGTTATCGTGATGCAAAATCATGAATTATTTTGCCACAAATCTGGACATTCTTTTCGAATGGACTCAGGCAAATAACGCATAAATAATTTGTTTTATTAATTGTTTGATCAGATCAGTAATCGAGGAAAACATGATTTTGATTTTTGATCGGGTTTGACGCAGTTTTTTCGGCTTTGGATTATCTTTAGTAGAATAGTCGCTTGGTTGTTGAGCTGTTTCTGGATCAGAAGCATATATCCATGTCTTATCACCTGTAATTATGCATTTCAGAATGCCATCATCTAAAGAAAACATCTCTTCAAGAAGACGATGTTTTTCAAAAATATTCAATGTTTCAAAAAAAAATCCAATGAGAAGACACATTAGACAAACCTAAATTGTTCTTCTATCTCTACAATTTCTCTAATACTTAATCGGCTATTACTCAGTAAAATATTCTTGATTTTAGTAATATTTCCTCATTAGTTGACGTAGAAGGGCTTCCTGAACGAGGTTCATCTTCAACTCATTCTCCATAATCATCTTATATAACTTGTAGACATTTTTTGATACATCACACTGTCAACACTGTCAACATTGTCTTAACATTTTTAATACATCAGCACAAGAAATTTCATTTAGTAGAAGACATTTAATGTAAATTCGTTGCTCGAAAATTTATGCATTTAAAAAAAATATACAATTTGTTTTTACTGTTACAAAATATGCTATAGTTTCTAAGAAGCAAAATTATGGTAAGCTTTTGTTAGTTATCAAGGGTAGTCGTACCATTTTAAAAAACAAATGGTTGTATCGATAAGTGAAGCTTGCGAAAATTTACAACAAAAGTCTTTACTTTTTGCTTTACTTACTTTACTCAGTTTACTTTTTTTTATCTAATAAGCCACTTTTATCTACTATACTATATAACGGGTGATTTTTTTAGTATGTCGGAACTTCGGTTTGGGGTCATAAGCAAAGCTTGTATATTATTGAAATTTATTATCAAAATTAGTGTTCTGTGCGTAAAACTTATAGAGCACTTCGTGAATTTTATGGTGCACATTATTGGCCCAACCGAGCGATGTATTCGACCGAATTATCGACAAATGCCGAACGCCTTTCACGCTGCTCGATATTAAAACAAAAAACAAGAAAAAAACTATGCGTTCCGAAAAAAATATCGTCGCTGTTGCTGGCAATATCGATAAAGATCCAAATTTATCAGTTTGTCGCTGTTCGCAAGAAGTTGGGTTTTCTTATTCCACTACGTGGAAAATTTTACATCAAGATCTTAGTCTTGTACCTTACAAGATCCAGCTTGTCCAATGACTCAAGCCGCAAAAGCATCGTTTGCGTCGCATGTTCGGCAAATGCGATCAAAATCAATTACAACTTGACCCAGGATTTAACCGCAAAATTTTGTTCGCCGACGAAGGTCATCTTTGGTCTTTGGTCTTGCTCAATGGTAACGTAACCATTCGAAAAAATGTCGCATTTGGAATGAAAATAATCCGCAAATGATCCAACAATTGCCGTTGCATCCCGTTTGTAGGGGAACGTGCAAACGTTTCGCCAAGATCACACTTGACATTCTCAATGCTTGTCTGAAGAGTGAAAGCATTGATGAGCCAATCAATCATTGGCTGCGAATCATTGGCGGCGAACATTTGTCCGAAAAAGTTTTCAGACATTAATGCCATTGAATGTTATTTCACTAGGGCCGATTCTACAATGCAAGTATATACCAGGTAGTAAGCTATACTCGGAACAAACTCTCGGTACGTCCGTTCTGTAGAATGGGCGTTTCAAATTTTATTTCAAGTGTTGTCCGCTTCGACTGAAGAGTGACTCTTCACAGAATCAACGGATCGACACCCGGAATGATTTAGAAACATTATCTACCATCCGTGAAATAATATATATATTTATATATACATGCATACATACATTGAGCCATTTCGGAAATAACAAATATTAAAAAAAAAATTGGCAATTAACGTCCCTGAATATTTTTTTTAACCGGCATAGGTAGATACCTAAATTTTTTTAATACGGTTCCTTAATAAGTTGCTTTATGACAGTATGACATGATAATTAATTTATCGCATAAAGGGCGTTTACAAAATAGCGACCTTTTGATAGAACTTAAAAATACATTTTATGTAGGAATTTTAAATGGAACGCTATTTATATACTATTTTATATTATACTATATTATAGTAGAGCTCAAAAGAGCAATAAATTATGTATCTAAAAGTATTAAACGGTTTTCGACTTATAAACAAAAAAACCGATATAGTGTAATTAAAGCAAAGATAACGGTTTATTTTACTTTAGTAAACAATGACACAAAATTAAAATTAGAAACATAATACTATCCAAAAAACTATTATTATAGTAAATGTTAGAAACGCTGACCGTTTACGTCCAAACATTTCAACTTTCTAATATAGATCCCTTCCGTGTCGGCTCTTCTTATCTCAATAGGATCTAAGGTTGCGAATGCTTGATTCATTCGATGTTTTAACTCCTCTCTAGAGCTTACTGGCGTTTAGTAGATGGCGTTTAGTAGATATTGTCTTTTCAAGTACCCCAAGGATATAAATCAAGGGGAGTTAAACCGGGTGATCTCGGCGGCCAATTCCACAGACCCAAAGGTTTAAACTACCGGTCTTGGAATAGTTCATAGAGTTGCCTGCTTACTTCTTTTGTACAGTGTGCCGGAACACCATCAAGCAGGTATTAGCTGCTTCGGTACACTACCAGTGGAATGTTTTCTGTGAAATCCTCTACTACTGTTATTACTATTTCTAGATACTTCCGTGAAATTAACTGCTCATCGTAAATAAAGTATCGAATTTGTCTGTCCATGATTAAACAAAAAACATTAAAACTAAATTTATCTCGGAATGCGGAATCCCCGGTAAAATGAGGATTTTTATTGGCCCAAAAGTGACAATTTCGTCTGTTAAAAACTCCTTCTCTCGAAAATTTGGACTCATCAGTCCAAATTATTTTCTGAAAAAATCTTCCTGGAAATGAAAATAAATTTTCATAAAATTCCACTCTTTGAGGGCAGTCGTCTGGCTTGAGAAACTGACCTTTAGAAAATTTGTAAAGGAGCATGCCGTGTTTTTTCAGTATTCTTTGTATTGAGGAGAATGTTTTATGAAGCTCGTCTTCAGCTCTTCTAATTAAAGATTGTGGATACGCATGGAAATAGGCCAGAATGTTAATCTCGTAACCCTCATCAGAAGTTACTGGCTTGGTCAAATTCCAGGGTGCCTTCGAAAATCCACAATTAATAAAATTTGTTTGAATTCATCTAAATTTTCTTTTATTCATTTGTGCTAAATTAGGATATATTGCTTGAAATTGTCTGCAGGTTCCGTCGATAATTTTGTCACACTGTCCTTATAAAATAAATAAATTCATGATCACTCTATTTGAATAGTTAATTCCTTCCATTTTTTACTGAGACAGTTACTTACTTAAATAAGCTAATTATGAATTATTCAAACTAATAATGTCAAATACATACATTTTCATAACATTTGTTCAGAATTAATGTCACCCTAACCGGCACCCTAATAAACCAATATCTTTGCAATAATTGCATTATTTTGGTTTTTTTCTTATAAGTCGAAAACCGCTAAAAATAGGTATATCATCACTTAACACTTTTAGATACAGAATTCATTACTCTTTTGTGCTCCACTATAAAATACAGGGTGTTCCATTTAAAATTCCTACATAACATTAATTTTTAAGTTCTTTTAAAAGCGCACTATTTTATAAACATCTCGTATGCGATAAACTAATTTTTATATCATATTGTTATAAAGCAACTTATAAGGAACTATATTCAAAAATTCACATATCTAGCTATGTTGGTTGTAAAAATAAATCTTTTTATATTCAGGGATGTTTCTTGCCAAATGTCTTAAAAAATATTCTTTATTTTGGAAATGGCTCAAGATAAGTATAGTATATGTTTTATAAAAAAGTTTCAAAATACCTCATAGAATCTAAAAATGTAATATTATATAGGGTATTGCATTAAAAAAAAACAAAGCTGGTATCAGTTACGAGTATATTTGGAAACACCGCAGCACAGAAAATATTATAAATGGAGAGCTCATGTTTATTTACATAAGTGTCTAAAATTTCAAATCTTTACTTTAAGTAGTGCTCCCTAAACATGTAATGTACCAGTCTTTGTGAATCACCCTATATATATATATATATATATATATATATATATATATATATATATATATATATATATATATATATATATATATATTTTAGATTTGCAGATGATATCGTTCTTTTTTTCACAAGACCCAGAGTAGCTGCAAAGGTCTGGAGAACCATTTGGCTTGAAGATAAACCAGAAGAAGAGTAAGATCATGTTTAATAAATTTGCTGAAAACAAAAGAATTTCTATTTTAGGAAAGGATTTGGAAGTTTTGGATCATTATATATATCTTGGACAAAGGATTTCAAAGCGAGGGGACCGCCCGAGAGGTGGAACGACGTGTTAATGGGGGCTGGCAGGGTTTACGTGATGTTTAAGAATAAGCTATCACTATGCCTGAAAAAAATGTCTTTGGTCAGTGTGCCCTGCCCGTTATGATACAGAAGTAAACTTTGGACACTCACATTGCAGTCAGTTCAAAAACTTCGGGTAGCGTAAAGGCAAATGGAAAGATATATGCTTGGCACTACTAGACGGGATAGAAAGCCCTGCACATGGATTAGAGAACAAACGAAAGTGAGTGACATAATTAGAAGAATAAAGGAATTAAAATGGCGGTGGGCCGGCCATGTAGCGAAGCAATGGGATGAAAGATGAACCAAGACGATCCTAGATTAGGTACAGCTTGATCGGAAACGTCCACGGTGAAGACGCAAAACACGATGGACTGATGACATCATTAAGTATATTAGACCCGAATTGCAGAGGAAAGCTGAGAACCGTGAGAGTTGGAAGCATGCTGAAGAGGTCTTCATCCTGTAGTGAATTGACACGGGCTGATGATAATGATGCTGATCGCGGTCGGTAATATTAGAATTACTAGGTTCTCGGGTAAAACCGCGTTTTAGATTTATTAAATCTGCACGTTTCGGCTTCCACTTTGAAGCCATTTTCAAGAGAATCTAGTTGATTTACTCCGAGGCCTTAATCTGCCTACTCCCCAGATTTCACAACTAGAAAATAACGTGGTCGGTGCGACCTCTGTATTAATAGGTGAGGTTGTGTGTGGCGCTCGGTTGAGGGGTGGGGGCGAGACGGGAGATGGACGTTTAACTGGAAGGGGTTCGGATGGGCAATTCGGAAATAAGTGGTTTCCATGTATTTGGAACTCTAAGACCGTCGTCCCTCTTATTTAAGCAGTCTGGACATTTTTCGATCTCAATTGCTTCGCGAATTATATGGGGTTTGTAGGAATATATAGGTGCGATTACTTTGGCCTTGTCGAAATCTATTTGGTGACCCGTTTGGATTGATGTTCTGCTAAAGTCAAGCAGAGATCAGATTTTCGGACGACGAGAGAATGCTCGTATATGCGATTTTGGATACGTCTATTAGTTTAACCGATATATGATTGGGAGCAGCCATACTGCACTGTGGAAAATTTTATCAGTAACTCCCTTGATGTATGGCAGAAGAACTTTGGGATTTTGGGACACTTCTCTAGTAGATTGGTTGGTATGACCAGTTGCCTGAACTTTATTAATTGGCCTTTTTATTTGACGCATGTCATAGCCGTTTTGAATTAATGCCGTTTCTAATGAATTAAGTTCTGTTTGCCTATATTCCCTATCCGACAATTTTAGTGATCTCTTAACTAAAGTTTTGACTACCGAATTTAATTGGGATGGATGATGATGTGAATTCGCATTTAGATACCGGTTTGTGTGGGTGAGTTTACGATAGACAGAATACGAGAAGCTTTCGTCTGGCTTTTTTGATATTAGAACGTCAAGAAAAGGGAGAGCAGAATTGTTTTCAGTCTCCATTGTAAAGTGGACCTGGGGATGTATATTGTTCAAATGCGAAAGGGACAGATTTAAAGATTGTGATCCGCGCGGCCAAATGACGGAGGTGTCATCAACATATCGGAACCAGCAAGTAGGTTTCAACGGACTGATGTTAATGGCTTGAGTTTCAAAGTGTTCCATAAAAATATTGGCTATGACCGAAGAAAGAGGGGAGCCCATAGGAGCTCCACGAATTTGTTTAAAGAATTTATTTTTGAAAATGAAATATGTATTGGACATGCAATGTTGAATAAGACTAAGAATATCCGTTGATGTGTGGTGTTTGTTTTTTAGAATGTCTAGAGTTTCTGGAAGGGGAATGTTTGTAAATAACGAGACAATATCAAAACTAACCAGAATGTCACTTTCGGATATACTTACAAAAAGTAAGGTGACATTTGTGAAGGAAATGCCCTTCAATTTATAATCTAAAAATACCACTATAAATATTACTGTTAAAAATGTGTTGACTAAAATGAAATGAATCTATGCCATCTAACACTTACCAAAACTACCACACAAGCCGTATTATAACTCTACCTTCCATTAACAATTTCAAAAGCAGCTTAACTTCCACTTACAATTTATATGTTTATACATTTAACGACATAAAATCCCTTCGAAATTAAGTTGTTATCTAAAGTAGCAGAATATCATATTTTACAGTTAATTTTTATGATTATTTTTTCTGTCTGCGGTAGTGACTTTTGGGTACTAATAATACAACATAAAAGGAGAGCGACATAAATGAAACACCTAAGAGCAATTAAAGGTATTACAAGAAAAGACAGAATTAAAGAGGAAGCAGTGAGGAAAGAAATAAATGTGGAAACAGTCAAAAACATTTCAAAATTAATATAACAAACAAAAATATATGGGAAATTACTATGTAGAAAGCTGACGAAGATGTCAAACACCATAATGATAGAATGTTTGACATGTTTGATTGATATGGCATCGTTTGATTTCAATACCCGACAACTTCTTCGTTTCGTAAACACAGTTTTGAATTGATAAATGTAAGGAGAGCTGACAATTATGGAAGTTAAATCTGTTATAAAGTATAAAAATGTCTTCAAAAATTCGCGTAAGTTTATAGCAATTATAAAAGGTTTTTCCAATAAAAGTGTCAGAACTTTAAAATGAGTCACATTGATACAACTATAATAGATAATCCGGTAATTTTTATTTTATCTTAAAGAACAAATAATGGCATTATGTTATGAAATTAATAATGTCATGCAAATATCCCACTCGGCATTCTTGCGATCCGATTTTGGATTAGTCTTTCATACATATCGTGTGGTATATTTTCAAAGGTGGGTTAAAGGTTTCGTTTGAGGCCAAGAATTGTTCGAGCGTTTATTTCTGTATACCAGAAATTTAACATAACTCCACAAAAATAATCATACGATCTTGGTGGCCAGTTGACAAATCGGACTTTCTTGATTATTATGTATGTCCACATTTATCAGTTCAGGCTAAAGGCATTAGTCACCATTAACAGTAATACGATTTCCATCATAGTATTCAAAAATATAAGGTCCTATCACACCTTCAGCCCAAAAACAGCAACAAGCGTACCATTTTAAGGATGAAGAGTTAACGCATGAATGAGGACCTTGAGGATTTTCATTGGCCCAAATCCGGTAGTTATGTTTGTTCACAAATCGATTAAAACAGAATTGCGCTTCATCGAAAAAGATTATTTTTCCACCAAAAAGGGGGTATCTTTTGGTGGTGAATTGACATAATGTATGGAATATAACAGTCTCTGAATGATATTTACATTTCAAGCAGTATTGCCGCTATTACATTTCAAAGTTCTGACACTCTTATTGGAAAACTCTTTGTAAAGCATTATTGAATAAAAACTAATATATCGAACTCGTAGTGTACTGTAAGTAGTTTAAAATAAATTAAACTAATAAAAAGCAACATTGTAGATGATAAACTTTTAATTCTTTAAAATGCTGTCTAATTAAAATTCTTTTTACATCCCATAATCCGAAAGCAATCACAATTTTTTAGTATGATATATTATTTAACTAATAAAGCTCTATTCACATGTAATTTAATTTGATACATTGTTACTTTGTTTATGGGAGAAATAAAATATAATTAATCATCAGCTGATCTGGATATGAAACAATTCGAAGTTAAGAAAATAATCAAACATAACGATAAAAAAATATTATTTTCCAGAGCTATATGGCAAAGAATATACTAAAGGAACCGTTACATTTTTATTACGTTCCATCATAAAACTAAATGAGATGGTGCTGGAAAAAACAATCACCAAATTATTCTATTCATCGGTTTAGTTTACGATCTCGAACGGTATTAAAGGAACCAAAAAGAAAAAATAATCATAAAAATGAACTGTAAAATATGATATTCTGCTACTTTAGCTACTTTAGATAACAACTCAATTTCGAGGGGATTTTATGTCGCTAAATGTATAAACATATAAATAGTAAGTGGAAGTTAAGCTGCTTTTGAAATTGTTAATGGAAGGTACAGTTATAATACGGCTTGTGTGGTATTTTTGGAAAGTGTTAGATGACATAGATTCATTTCATTTTAATCAACAAATTTATAACGGAAATATTTATAGTGGTATTTGTAGATTATAAATTGAAGGGCATGGCCTTCACAAACGTCACCTTACTTTTTGATCATAGTAATATATATATATATATATATATATATATATATATATATATATATATATATATATATATATATATATACGGGATGGTCCCTTTAGTATATTCTTTATCATATAGCTCTGGAAAATAATCCTATAAATGATTTTATCATTATATTTGATTATTTTCTTAACTTGAAATTATTTCATATCCAGATCAGCTGATGATTAATTATATTTTATTTCTCCCATAAACAATGTATCAAATTAAATTACATGTGATTAGAGCTTTATTAGTTTAATAATATATCATACTAAAAAATTGTGAATGTTGTCGGATTATGGGATGTAAAAAGAATTTTAATTAGACAGCATTTTCAAAAATTAAAAGTTTATCATCTACAATGTTGCTTTTTATTAGTTTAATTTATTTTAAAGTACTTACAGTACACTACGAGTTCGGTATATTAGTTTGTATTCAAAAATATTTTATAAAGAGTTTTCCAATAAGAGTGTCACAACATTGAAATGTAATAGCGGCAACACTGTTTGAAATGTAAATATCAATCAGAGACTGTTATATTCCATACATTATGTCAATTCACTATGAAAAGATACCCCCTATTTGGTGGAAAAATAATCTTTTTCGATGAAGCGCACTTCTGTTTTAATCGATTTGTGAAACAAACATAACTACCAGATTTGGGCCAATGAAAATCCTCAAGTGATTCATGAGGTAACTCTTCATCCTTAAAATGGTACGTTTGTTGCTGTTTTTGGACTGAAGGTGTGATAGGACCTTATTTTTTTGAATAATATGGTGGAAATCGTATTACTGTTAATGGTGAATAATACCTTTAGCCTGAACTGATAAATGAGGACATACATAATAATCAAGAAGGTCCGATTTGTCAAGTCGCCACCAAGATCGTATGATCTCACGTCTGTGGATTATTTTTTGTGGAGTTATGTTAACTCTCTGGTTTACAGAAATAAACGCTCAAACAATTCTTGGCCTCAAACGAAACCTTTAGCCCACCTTTGAAAACATACCACGCGATATGTATGAAAGAGTAATCAAAAATGCGTTCCACTAGATGAAGCCGAGGAGGATATTTGAACGACATTATTTTCAGAACATAACGCCATTATTTGTTCTTTAAGATAAAATAAAAATTACCGGATTATCTATTGTAGTTGTAGTATCAATGTGACTCATTTTAAAGCTCTGACACTTTTATTGGAAAAACCTTTTACAATTGCAATAAACTTACGCGAATTTTTGAAGACATTTTTATAGTTTATAACAGATTTAACTCCCATAATTGTTAGCTCTCCTTACATTTATCAATTCAAAACGGTGTTTACAAAACGAAGAAGTTGCCGGGTATTGAAATCAAAGGATGTCATATCAATCAAACATGGCAAATATTCTATGGCAATATTATATCAAACATGGCAATATTATATCATTATGCTGTTTGACATCTTCATCAGCCTTCTACATAGTCTTTTCCGGTGTGTTTTTGTTTGTCATATTAATTTTGAAATGTTGTTTACCTATACTCTCAATGACTGTTTCCACATTTATTTCTTCCCTCACTGCTTCCTTTTTAATTCTGTCTTTTCTTGTAATACCTTTAATTGCTGTTAGGTGTTTCATTTATGTCGCACACATTTTTTTATGTTGTATTATTAGTACCTAAAATTCACTACCGCAGATTAGTATTGGTTTGTCCGTTTCCTCCTTGTAAATCTATTATTGATATCAATTATAAGGAACGACAGAAGATTTTCTGATAAAGCAAGGGGATCCACTATCTACTATTATTTAACAGGTTTTTGGAAAGGATTATTGGGAAGGGTCAGCTGAACAGAGGATACATTCTTTATAGAAGCCATTAAACCGTGGGTTATGCGAACGATATAGTAATAATTGCGAGAAGTGAGAAAGAATTGAAAGAAGTGACAAAAAAGCTAGTGGAGACAGCATACAAATTTGGTTTAAAAGTAGCAAACTAATGATAGATAGTAGGTTCCTAAGCAAATATTTTGGAAGTGGAAGTGGATACAGAACTAGGAAGAATAACTTTTGAAAGCGTGGATGAATTTGTCTACTTAGGCGTAAGGATAATAAACAAGTGAAGAAGAGGAGGAAATAGACCTAAGATTGACTCTTGAACTATATAATAAGATCGAAATTGGTATCCAGAAATACCAAATTAAGATTGTATAAGACAGTATTGATACCAACTGCATTGTACGAATTTGAGACATGGGTATTAAACCAGAAAGAAGAAGAGAAACTGCAAAGATGGGAACATAGAATAATCAGAAGGATAACTAGAGGAAAAAGGTCGACGGCTGGTATATGAGAAGAACAAATGAGGAAATTTATGATATTTTCAAGGATCCAATAATAAACACGACACTATTATCGAGAAGATTGCAGTGGTTGGGCCACATAGAGAGAATGGGACGAAGTAGAGTGGTGAAGAGGATAGCATGGGGAAAACCACAAAGTGAAAGAAGGCAAGGAAGACCAAGGAAGCGATGGAGAGAGGCTGTCACGGAGGATCTGAGCGAGAAAGGGATTAAGGACTGGAAGACAATGACCAGAGATAGGATAACATGGAAAAGAATTACAAAGCTGTGGGCCTAAAGCCTTTAATATGGCTATATTAAAGTTATATTGAGTTCATAGTCGGGTTGATTCATTTTCTCTACCTTTTCATTTATTTCTGCCTAATTTCGATTATACTAATCGGTGCTTCCTGTCAAGTAGATTATTTAGTGTTAATACCCATTATAATAGTTATCATTTTCCCAATGTTTAATTATAAGTTTATATAATCCTCTCTTTCGTATCATAAACTTTTTTAAAAATTACCAGATCATCTGCGAAAGCACACTATTTTATTGTAGTTATTGCCATATGTCGGCCTCCTACTGGTATTTTGTTATTTTTCCTTTCATCTATTATATTAAATGTATTATGATATTTTAAACCAATCCACTATTTTTGATATGCTCTAGGTCTGCTTACATTGTTTGTTGAAACCAAACCGAATTTCCCCAGGAATAATATGCAGTTTGTAGAGTATTTTAAATTTAGTTAAATTAAGTGAATCTAAAAATTTTCAGTTCATGATTATTAACCAAATAATGTAAAATGTTCAAAAACTCTATAGAATGTCTAGCAAAATAAACATTAACCATGTTCAGTCGTTATAACCGGTATGTTTGAAGACTGATATGAAACATAGTAGACCAACAATAATAGAAAATTATTTTTATTAAAGAAGGCTACTAAATCCAGTTTATACGTGAGCGGAGATGGGTTTAATACTTGTATTAATTTAAATTTTAGATTGGTGTACTATCACACGCTGAACCCCAAAATATTAACCAAAGGCTACTAAAATCCTAATCATTAATTATAAACTTAAATTTATAACTATAAGTTTGGTTTAAACTATAAGCTTTTAAAATAGAGAAAGCGAAAAAGTTTGAAAAATTAAAAAAAAATCAATTAAATAAAAAAAAATAGAAAGAAAAGTCGGCCCACTCCCCTTTGCACGGGAATATTTACAGAAAACATAAAAGTTTTTTTTTGAGAGAAAAAACAAAAAAAAATGTGGGAATTCGAAAAATGACGTATTTTTTTCAAAAAACCGAAAAATTTCAAAGAAAGTCTCAAAAGTTCAATTTTTGAAAAAATTATGGCTATTTGAAAAAAAGAGCAATATTTTCCAAAAACCCATAACTTTTTTTGGGTTCGGTAAAAAAAATTCTGAGGAACGTCTTTGGGGGTAGAAAAAGACACAAAAGTTTCAGTGAAATCGAAAGGGGCCAGGTTCCAAAGTGATCGATTTGGTATGAGAGAGAGAGAGAGAATTCGGATGTAAGGCCGACCCGACATCTAAGGTCATTTCGCGGCCATTCTCGTTAGAAGTATGTTAGGGAACATACAAGAACCAGATGTGGAGGATGATCATATAAAACTACTGACTGGAATAATACGAGTGTATATGGAACGCTTGAATCGACGAACGTGCTGAGAACAAACAAAACATGACAGATAGTTGTATAAATAAAACAGTGGTATATGTATATAGACGAGACATAGAATAAAACGTGTGGATAGTATAGACAGAAAGTTGTATATTGAGAAGACAGTGTAGAAATAAAAATAAATAAATAAATAAAAGAGGTATAATTAATGACTAGTTGGGACAAGTATGGTATGAGAATTGTGTCAAATCTTGTAGAAAAGGTTCAGGGATTTAAGGAAATTCTTCAGGTGTCCAAAATTGTTTACCGACAGAATCTCCTCCAGATTCCCACCGAGATGATGGGAGGCTCTGAGGGTGTTTAGTTCATCGCACTCCAAGAGGATGTGTCTAACTGTGATTGGAACATCGCATCTGTGGCACGTCGGGGGAACGTCCCTGTTCATCAGGTGACCATGAGAAAAAAGACAGTGACCTATTCTCAGCCGGTGCCATTTAACGCAGTCAGATCTGTTGGAGAGGGTGGAAAGCGAACCAGAAAAGAATTCTCGTTTTACAGTCCACAATTTGTTACCGTTTGTGGCTCCCAGATCCCAATTAGATTGGATTTTGGCTCTAACCTTTGTCGAAATGTCCCTGCAGATATCTTTGTAGCAGAATGTTTTGGGAATCGGAGTGCCATATGAGGAACCCCGGACTGCAAGAACATCGGCGCGCTCGTTTCCTTTGATGCCTACGTGGCTAGGGATCCAGAGGAAATCAACAGTAACATGTCGCGAGAGCAATTCTTGAAGGACCAGTAGTATGCCTGACACCAAGGGTATGTGAGAAGTGTCATGTTCCAAGCTCCGGAGTGCTCCTAGTGAGTCACAACATATTAGCCATCGGGGAAAGGAGGAATTCTGGATAATCCTCAAGGCTTCCCTAATAGCATGCAACTCGGCCGTGAGAATTGAACAAGAAGGAAGGAGTCTGAAGTATCGCTCAGTGTCATTGTGAACTAAGCCACTCCCCACCCCATCTGTGGATTTAGAGCCGTCAGTGTAAACGATCTGATAGTCTAGGTATTTATTCAATCGCTCAGAGAAAAGGGATCTAATGGAGGAGTGAGCGTAATTATATTTGTTATATCGAAGTGGGGAGCAATCGACATTTACTTGTGTAAGGAGCCAGGGTGGAGACGGTGGAATGACTAACGCTTCGAAATTGGGAAGATGTAAATCGTAATTAGCAGATAGGCGAGCGAAACGGTGATTGGCGCCGCAGTTTCGATTGTGTGTTCCTGTGTTGTTGAGATTCATATATATTAAGAATTTGTCGCGCAGATGAAAGTTTTGTCTAAACTTTAATGAAGATACGTATTTAAAGAGGAGAAAGTGGCGCCAATCTTCTAGGGGTTCTATCTCAGCAAGGCAGTGTAGGCTAGTGGTAGGACTCGATCTGAAGGAGCCTAGTGAGAGTCTGATGGCAGAGTTCTGAACAACGTCCAACTGCTTGATATAGGATGCAGGAGCAGACGAGTATGCAACGCAGCCATAATCTAGTTTAGATCTTATTAGTGACTTGTATAGATGTAAAAGGGTGGGAATGGATGATCCCCATCTTGGATGTGAAGCCCATTTGAGGATTCTCAGGGATCGATCGCACTCCGACCTAAGTCGGGTGATGTGATCCCTCCATGAAAGTCTTGCATCAAAAGTGAGACCTAGAAAGCGAAGGCAAGGTGCTGATACAATAGGAGTTCCAGACATGGACAGGGTGTGTAAGCGAGGGCAATGCATTTTTCTGCAGAAATGAACTGAAGTGGATTTCTGAGGAGAGAATATGAAGCCAGTAAGACGGGACCATTCTTCGAGTCTTCTAAGGCAGCCTTGTATCTTTCTTTCAGCCACCCTAGGTGTTGCGGAAGAGTAGTATATTAAAAGATCATCTGCGTATAGTCTGTATTTCACGTCAGTTCCAATGTACTGCCCTATTCCATTAATAGCGATGTTAAAAAGTAAGGGGCTTAGTACGGAACCTTGAGGAACCCCATTGGCCAGTGGAAAACTCCTGGAGACAGTGTCGCCAAGCCTTACACGAAAGTATCTGTTTGATAAGAAATTTTTGATAAAGTGTAGGAAGTTGCCTCTGAAGCCTAGGTCGTGTAGGGATTTTATTATGTTGTATCGCCAGACCGTGTCAAAAGCGCGTTTTAAGTCAAGAGATACAGCCAGGAGATGGTGTCCTCTTTCAAAGGTTTCCCAGATATCAATTTCCAGGCCGATCAGATGATCGTTTGTCGATCGGCCCGGTCTAAAACCGTGTTGATTAATGTCAATGAGACGATGTCGCTCCAGGTGCCATGAGAGTCGTCGGTGTATCATCCTCTCCATGATTTTACAAAGATGATTTGTAAGAGATATTGGGCGATAACTTTCAACAGATGAACAGGCTTTGTTCCTTTTGTGGATAGGAATAAGAAGAGACTCTCCCCAGGAGGGAGGAAAACCTCTCCCGCGCCAGATGTCGTTGTATATGTCAAGTAGGGTGCGCTGAGCAGATTCCGGCATGTTTCTAATTTGTGGGATCAAGATGTTATCTGGGCCAGGCGCACCTGAGCGACATCTGGCAAGAGCTGTTCTGAATTCGTTGTAAGAAAAAGGAATGTTGATCGGGGATGGTGTATCCTCCTCGAGTTGTAGTGCAAGTTCGTGTCGGTTTTTATGTAGTTTAAATAGGGGATCAAGATTGTCGTCGCTGGACATGTCATGGAAAAATTTTGCAAAACACTCAACTATATCTTCCCTGTCCGTCAGCCAGACCCCGTTGTCGAGGATATTATTAATGTGTTTGTTAGGAATGCCCCTGAGCCTCCTTACCTTGCTCCAAAAATCAGAGCATGTGGATCTGTGATCCAAGGAGCTGATGAATTTAGCCCAGGAAGCTCTTTTAGCCTCAAGAATGATCCTCTTGGCAGAAGCTTGGCATCTCTTGAAAATAATGAAATTGGCCTGATTTTGGCAGTGTTTAAATTTATTTAGAGATGATTTCCTTTTTCTCACGGCCTCGGCGCAGTCATCGTTCCACCATGGAACGCAGCTATGTTTAGTCATGAATGTTGAGGTTGGGATGGAGGTGTTGGAAGCGTTGTTAATGGAATTAGTTAAGGAGTTAAGATTTCTTTGAAACTGGCCGGGAAGGAGGTGGGGGTTTTCAAAAATATAAGCATAAAGTTGCCAGTCTGCTTTAGAGGTATTCCAGATCTTCCTGGTCGAGGTAGCGTTAGACAATCCAGCCGGAATGATAGCAATAGGTAGATGATCGCTGCCGTGTGGATCGCCGATAACGCTCCAAGTGAAAAGTGGCTGTATGGTTGGGGAGCATATGGTTAGATCGATGGCTGAAAAGGTACCTGACGACATGGAAACGTGTGTGGAGGCACCTGAATTCATAATAATGAGGCCTTTCGACTGTACCAGGTTCATAATCGTATCTCCCCTGGAGTCCTGATGAGTAGACCCCCAGGTGGGACTGTGGGCATTAAAATCCCCTCCAAGAATGATGGGAGGAGGAAGTTGGAGAAGTAAGTCCTCGAGTTGCTTGAGGGTGAAGTTAATATTTGGGGAAAGATATAGATTGCATATGGTGACGGGGAGTTCTAGGCATGTTCTGACAGCTACAACCTCCAGAGGCGAGTTGAGAGCCAGTTGGTGGCAGTCTAATGATTCATGAATGAGTACTGCAACTCCACCAGATGCTCTGGCAGCTCCATCTCTGTCCTTTCTGAATGTTTGATAGTGCCTGAAGTTAAAATTGTCGGACGGTTTTAGGTTAGTCTCTTGAAGTATCAGGCAAGCTGGACTGAATGTAGCTGTGATGGACTTGAGTTCTGGGAGTCGTAGTATTATTCCGTTAACATTCCACTGTATTGCGGAACGAAAGAAAATGGTAGTAGGGGAGATAGGTCAGTCCGTGAGAAAGAAAGTTTATCTTTTTAGTTTTAGGTCCTTTTTATTAGGTTGACCCTTGGGGGGTCCGGAGGTCGTATTGTCTATTTCCATCAAGTCCTCGATGGAACCCGTCGAGGACTTGGAGCTGCTTCTGGAGTTAGGTTTCGTTTTACATGTTTTTATGTTTTTGTTAGAAGCGATTGTAGTCAGTGGGGAAGTGAGGGAAATGGGTGTATGAGGGGGTGGGGTGGACGAAGGAGGGGGAAGGGATAAGAGAGTGGGTGAAGGACCTAGGGTAGAAGAGGATTTGGTGGGAAGAGAGGAAGATGGGTTGGGGGCAGGGGGTGGAGGATCTCGTAGAGTAGAAGAGGATTTAGTGGAAAGGGAGGAGGGTTTGAGGGAAGGGGGTGGAGGATCACGAGGTTTGTTGAGGTTAGCAGAGCTTTGTGCGGTGCTACTGTGGGGTGTTGGGATTTGGTCGCACTGGGTGGCGCATGATACCATGACTTTACTTGCCGAAACTACGCTGGAGTATCTTGGGACATTTACGTTAGTAGAGCCTTTGACCTTTGCTTTAGCTACGAAATACGGTAATTTTTCTGAGACCCTAATTTTTTGTATTTGGAATTCTTCCTTGTATATCGGACATCCCCTGTACCTAGGGGAATGCTCGTCTCCGCAGTTCACACATAGAGGGGGAGGGGAACATTCAGATTCTCCGTGAGATGTTTTGCCGCATGACGGGCATATAGGTGTAAACGAACATTTCTGTGAGATGTGTCCAAACCTCTGGCACTGAAAACAGCGAAGGGGATTTGGAACATATTGTCGCACCTTTAGAATCAAGTATCCGGCTCGTACTCTTTCTGGAAGAGTGGATTTTCGAAAAGTTAAAATGAGACTGTTGGTGGGGGTAATTACTCCATCTTTCTTGGAAGTGATTCGTCTTACGGCTACTACACCTTGTTGTCGCAAGTTTTCAAGTATTTCGTCCTCCTCACAGTTGAGAAGGTCCGAACTGGAAATCACTCCTTTGCAGAAGTTCAATGTTTTATGGGGTTCTACTTTCACTGCCGATGTGTGCAGATTAGCCATATTCAGGATTTTTCCGGACTGCTTGATGTTTGCTGTAATAATAAGAAGAGAGCCATCTCGTAGTTTCTTGACGGAATCCACCTCTCCAACAAATCCAACAATACATTTATGAATAATAAAGGGAGAAAGTTTGGCCAATGAATCATCTTCGGATTTTACAACGAAATATTTATCAAAGTCAGGATTTCTTTGGGTGATATCGACTGGAGACGCTATCCTGGGTCTTTTGGACCCCGAGGTTATGGGAAAATTTGAGAGATTGATTAAAGACATGTGAGTCCCACGAGTTGGGAAGAAAGAAAGTCCGCCGCAGCAGTGCTCCGTACTGCGGTAACCCTAAGTACTCCAAAGGGACGGGAGGTACTCTGGAGGCCCCGTTAGTGACAAATGTTACCCTCATCTGCCATTCAGCCCTCGCCACGGGTCGCACTACAGCTTGGCTTAAGGGACAACTCGGACCCCCGGGGGCGTCACTCCCCGTACCCAGATACAAGATCTGGGCCCCGTGAGGGACGATTTGGTATGGAATGCTATATATATATATATATATATATATATATATATATATATATATATATATATATATATATATATATATATATATATATATATTTATATATACATATATATATATATATATATATATATATATATATATATATATATATATATATATATATATATATATATATATATATATATATATATATATTTATATATACATATATATATATATATATATATATATATATATATATATATATATATATATATATATATGTATATATATATATATAGTACCACTCACTTTTCACGAATTCTCCGAAACTATAAGACTTACATGCATCGTAGATGTTCGCTAAGGAGGAGGGTTCATACAAATCAACTCCTAAGGGGGTGGCGAGAGTATAAAATATAAATATATGCCCGCTTTTTAAATTTAACTTCTACAGACTTGAAATTTGGTAGGAATGTTCTTTATACGTCGTAGATGTTCGCTAACGAAGAGACTTTATAAAAATCAACTCTTAAGGGGGGTTTCAGGGTCGTAAAAATAAATATACACCGAAATTTGAAATTTGAGATTGTATCGTTGTGAGTCCCGCGCAATTTTGTCTTCGTAATATTTATAAAAAAAAATGTCAAATAGCAGGTAAAAGCTATAGATTTTTAAAAATAGTTTTAAACACAAAAAATCAGTTATTAATAAAGTTTACTTTACGCCCAGCGAAGCGGGCGAGTAACAGATAGTATAAAATAAATTCCTAAAAAATTATAATATATAGAGATACATCAATACTGTGTTAGCATTAACAGTTATATTAGATATTTCCGTGTGTTTTATATAAAGTGTTATATTTTCACATTAAAGTTTTTGCATCGTGATTTTGCACCAATTTACAGACAACAATGTTACAATTTTAGCACTTTCTCTTCTAATTATTATAAATGACGTTCACTTCATAATGACACCTTCATATTTCTACTCGTTTTGTTTTTATATTTAATATAATAATATTAACTCGAATATAGGACTTTCAGTTTTTCATCAGAAACAACCTTATATATTATAAAATAAACAATTTAAAATTAAAAAAATGTATAAATATACTATGTGACAAAAAAGCTCCTGCAGTAAAACAAAAATTGTAAACCAAGTTGTGCATGTATGTTTAAAATGTTGAGACTACTGAATGATAACTTGGCAGGAAAAATAAAATCCTTATCTGCATTAAAAAAAAAGTGTTTTATTAAATGTTTGATCAGTTTAGTTGGCTATTTAATGGAACAATAACGCTGGCAGTTCATCAACCCCAAAATATTATGTAATATGTTATATATTCAACATTTTAACTTTTAGTAAGTGTATTACTTAATAACTCATCAATTTATTTCTGCACACAGAAATAAGAATAAGTGGTACTCCAATATACATATATTAACGTGATGCTGTTTGAAACATAAAAACCTAAACTCTGATGAAAGTACATGTATTATGATGTTACAAAATAATGCGCATTAATTACATGAAAGTGAGACTTACCTGTTCCACTTTAAAAATTTATGAGAACCTGTAAAAAACATAAAAGTTAAAATAAAGTTATAAGAAGTTAATATGAAAACTGACAATACAATTTATTACGTAGAAAACATGGTACAAATTGTAATGGATCATCCTAATGTGACACATACACGTTTTTTTTCGTTAAAACACAACAATTAGTTGAAATTTTCTCAACATGGTTATTTTTTATTAAAGAATATTCTATTATAGTTATACCTGAATCAGAATATCATCTAATGATGATGCCGTCGATGTTTCTGTTTTATTTAAATTCATTAGTTCATTAATTATTTGTGGCTTGTTGGTATAAATTGGAGTTTTCAAAATAAAATCTCAAAAAAATTCGACTACTTTAAATTGCATGATCTTGGAGGCCAATTGAATTATGGACGCCAATTAATGGGAAATTATAGTTTGTCGGAATTTCGATCACATAAACTAAATGGTTGTTTGGCATGTAGCACTTTCTTCCTTTAAAAAGAAATCAAATGTATCAATATGATTTCGAAACATTTCAATTTTGACAATAAAAATTTACTCAATACTCTTTAGTATTAAGCATTTTGCATTAATTATAGATGTCTTAGAAGTCCTCGTGAAGTGGAATGGCGTGTTAAATGTGGTTGGCAGGCATTTAGCAGGCTCAATATAGTGAAACAGTAGTAAAAAAAACTCACACTTTGTCTTGAGCGTGCTGCCTGTTTTGATATACGGAAGTGAAATATGAAATATGGTCACTCACATCACAATGAGTTCAAAAAATTCGGTTGGCACAGGGGGGAATGGAAAGGCATATGCTTGGCGAAAAGCGGGACAGAAAGATCTGCACATGGATCAGAACTAACGTATGTGACATCATTGGAAAGGTGAAGGAATTGAAATGGAGGTGGGCAGACCATATAGCGAGGCGATGTGACGACAGATGGACTATAAATGGAAGAAGACCGAAAACCAAATCAACCCGCCATCAACATGGCCAGTTAACTTGGCCTGGCTCTGATCGTTTCACATCGGCTGTTTCCTTGCGTCAGGCTCGAGCCCAGCCGACGACAGCTCTTAGGAAACCGATCCTGGGAGGTACTTGTCTTGACGAGAGGGTGGTGGCTAATTTGAAACGATCGCACATGTGGAGTACGAATGAAAGATTTGTGTTGTTTTAATATATATATATATATATATATATATATATATATATATATATATATATATATATATATATATATATATATATATATATATATATATATATGCTATATATGCTTTGAAACGATTTAGTTTATGTAAAATAACATTCAATGGCATTAATGTATAACAATTATTTGGGCGCGGCTACTTGTTAGCAATTCTCCAAGTTATTGTGGTTTCCAAGGCGTCAATAGTTGCTGGTTTATATATAGTCGCCATAGATCAACTAACAACAATTAAACATCACCTAACTATCCTTGATCAACTAACAATTTAACATAATCCCAAAGAAAATAATCTTCTATATAATCTAAAATAATTTTCTCACCGAATAATTCTCTCGATAAATCGATTGTTGCATTGGGTGTATGACATGTGGAGTCTGCCTGTTGGCACCATATCTCCTCCAGATTAATACCACTCAAATTCGGAATTAAATACTCATTAATCATCGCTTTAAAGCAATCCCCATTAACGGTAACGTGCTTTCCGTCTTAAGTTTTTAATATATACGGCCCAATGAATTGTTGGATTATTTGAGAATTATTTTCACTTCAAAATGCAGCATTTTGTTTAATAACGTAACCATTTAGCCAAAAATGAGCTTCGTCGCTGAATAACATTTTGCGATTAAATTTTGGATCAAGTTGCAATTGCTTTGGGCCCATTTACCGAACGTATGACGGACACGATGATCTTTTCTTCAATGAAGTTTGGACCACAGAACACTGATTTTGATTAAAAAAATCGACAATTTTCAAGCGTTGCTCTGATATTAAACGTTTCATGAAGATTTGCCAGACTATACTGAATAATTTTGACAATAGAAGCGCGCAAACTCATAGTTTGTTTCACAGCGATCCCTATCGGAAGTTCGAACGTACTAAAAACATTAACAACCATTAGATTCAATAGTGGCTCAAGATATTTTCGATTTTACATAGGTAAACTCTATTCAAGGAAAGTAAGAAACTGGCTCCTTTAAGAAAACTGTAACTGAGACATAGTGGTTTATCTACGTTCATATAAATAATCCAATCGACCTTATTACGAAAATTGTAATACCAGTAGTTCCATAACCATAATTCCAGAAAATAATTCTTTTATACAAGTTCGGATTTTTAACCCATTATCTACATTTAATTAAAATCATTCTTATTTGTATTACATGCCATGCTGTACCTCTTGAATTAATATTTCGTATCGAGTACTGCTTAATTGTTAAACACGGTACTAAAAACATCGGCCTTAAAGTAATGAAAATCAGGAAATGAAGGGTAGTGGAAAATTTTCAATTCCCACAGTACTAAATGGTTCAAAAAATAAAAAGGAGAAACTGATTACGGAGATTACTGATGATTCAAGCAATCTGTTACAATGGAATACAAAACGTTGTGCAAAGCTATTCAAGTCAACTCATTTAGTGGAATTCGCAAATCATTTGCTTAGGTTTGTTGTACAAAAACCACAATATCAGTAGTACAAAATCACTAATGGTAATTAAGCCTAAATATATCGATTGGCCTTTTAGAATTATTTAATCCTTTGAATCACACTTTTTTAACTCCTTGAAGTGCATTTCGCTAATCATCAAATTGAATCATGTCCTGATGATGCTAATATGGAATTATACCGAAGGTTCTAATAGAAGAATTGATCACTGCACAGTTGTAATGAACCTTGGAACCTTTGTTTTGAAACATTTGTCTTAACGGACCTTTGTGTTCAAAAACAAATTGGTCATTATTTTTTTATTTATTGGAAAGCTATTTACAATAAACGTATGTTCAGTTGTGTTAATTTTTCGAATTGGGAATATCAACTCTAGTTTGATTTGAAATGAGCAAACTTTTCTTTGCTTGGCCTCTCTCAAGGCTAATAAATTAAAAAATCATTGAACAATTTAATATTAAGGGAACAAGTTCCTGATTTCTCTCCCCACGTTATCTTATGAGAATTCTTGATTCAGCTACGTACAAATATTTCTTAAACTGCTTGAACATAGACGGTTCAAACTTTGCATGATTTTTGGCAATAATATTTTGCATTTTCTGAACTAGACTCAACTTAATTGATTAATTATTTAATTAATTATTAATTCATGAAAATACATTTTTGAATTAAATTTTAATTTTTAATTAAGGATGTGTTTTATATTTTTTATGATTCTAGTTCAGATTGTTGCTTATATACAAAGGAAGGTGTAAAAAAATTCCAAGTCTGTATCTGTTACAGTTTATTTTAAAAATGCACCTAAAGCTGGAAAAAAAATCAGTTGTGACAAAAAAATATAATACTCGCTAAAATCATACCTAAGTTTGAGACCATTCACCTCAGAATACTCCCGCTTGGTACTCCTGGCTCTCTTCTTTTTTTATAGAGAAGCCTCTTCCGGGCTGCATTTTTTTTTTCTTTGCAGCACTATGTTGCATTTCTCTTTCAGGTTTTTCACATTCTTTTATTCTTATAATGTCTATGTGTCGGAGCCTTTTGTACTATTGGCTGAGCACATCCTTTGGAATTTCCATAAAAGTTTCTGCCTTCCTACCGCTCCATTATTGAAAGTAATAACAGCATCATGAACTCCGATTTCAAAGACAGATCTACCCATCTAACCTATTGTTTGGATGTAAACCAGTGTACTAAGAGAAATAATCATTTGGATGTAAACCAGTGTACTAAGAGAAATAATCAGTATTGGCATGGCAAATGTGTCCACAGATTGAAAGATTATCCGATAAGGACTATAAGAAATAAGAAAGGAAGAAAGAACTAAGAGTGCAGCCACCTGTCCGCTAGACTGATCAGAAACAAACCGCAACAACTAACTTTGGCATTATTTTTCTCTATGAAATAATTTTATTTTCATCAAATGTAATATACCGTGCAGTTTAGAAAATGGTAAACAATATTAAAATGAAATTAAAAACATATACAAAAAAAACCTTTTTTTTACGAACTGGTCCCCTTAATGTTGAGAAGATCATTGACAACTGATTTAAATAAGTATAACACAAAAATTATTCCTTTATATTGTTCTGTATAGAAAGATTCGAAATCTAAGTCTCCCAAATTTATCAACACAAAATATTCCTTTTACATATCCTATTTCCTGACATTCAGGATATTGATTTTCCAACTTCATACAATTGAAAATTGATATTCAGTCGTTATAAGGGGTCGTCAAGACTAATGGGAGAATTTGAGGATTTGTGTGGCTTTATTTGCAAATAAAACCATACTCGACAAATATGGCGAAAGCGCACATAATGGAAGTTATTATATTACCAGGTCCATCAACGTAGAAAATGTATAACTTTGAATTTAACTACATTTTAGTTATTTATATTTTACATAATTCCAAATTAAGTATTTCATTAGTGTTCTTACAATATGACAAAAGTGCCCACTTCTTGATATTTTACAAATGGTTAACTTTTTGTAAAATTCTATGACTGTGATTAATTGCCTTACAAATCTCATATTCGAAAAAGTAAGAACCTAAACTTTTTGAACCATAAACAAAAGCAAACACTGGTAGCTTCCACTTTGTATGGAAAGACAAGATAATATTTGATCCGACTTCAGTATGAGCTTGAAATCCCTAGAGTCGCTTAGTGGTCCGTAGCGATTTTTTTCGTGAACGGAAATTTTTCTAGTGCATCGTTTCTCAACCTGGGGGGCGCGTTCAGGAATATGGGGGATCGCAATGTGTTAAAAAATAAACCCGTATACGACACATCCTTTTATTAAAGTGATTTTAATTCAAAAACAAGTGTTAGAAAACTAAATATTACCAGGTAATAACAACACAATGAAATAAACTTAAATAAAGTAATACCCTTAAATAAGTTGTTTGAAATAATAATTTAATGCGAAGGTTAATTTCGTTTTATACTTAAAAGATTTTCTATATGTGGATCATCATTGCAAACACATATAAGCAAATGTTATTCTAGTGACAAGAGACGATAGATTTCTTTATTTAGTTTTTAAAGCCGCCATAGACGAGAAGCTTTTTTCGCATAGGTAATAAATTACAAAGGCGATCAATGTTTTCAAAACTTCCGCCACTAGGCTTCCGTATTCACATCTTCGTGTAAGCATATGTTGGGTCCTTGGATTTTCATTTTTCTCGTTCATTGTTACTTTCATTAATCTGATGATTGACTCGAATACCGGTAAATTTCTACCATGTAGACTAAACCCTCACTTCTACCATATCCAGACCATCTACCATTCTACTTTAAGTTCTCGTTCGTTAGAAAACTTTTTGTGTTGTAAACTTTTTCTACTCGTATTAACGAAAAAAGTATTGTATTCCATGTTTCTGAAATCCAGTGAAAGTAAAATTCAACAACTTCTATTGAATGTTCGTTCATCATCTAGCTATAATTCGGCTGCATGCGACAAGACAAAAATATTTCCAGCTTGATATTTACTAATGTCAAAAATTAACTACCTGAAAGACAAAAATCCAGAAGATATAAAAAGTTGAAAGAAAATAAATTTAAAAAAAGTGAAAAGAACTTATCTATTAAAACACAAGGAGATAACAGATTAAATTAAAACTAAAATGCAAAGAAAAATTAGAAAAAGAAATTCAATTAATATAAATAAATAAATATAGACAGTTGGGCACTTTATGGCGAAATTAATATATAACAAATAATATTAATACACAATATGTATAGTTGAGAACTTTAGGGACAAATATCAATTTAAACAAATTGAAGATGACAAAATAAAAGTGTAGCAAAACGGAAGAGTGACAGGAACAGAACATCAATAATTCGACATGGCATTCTCACATGGCTCATTTGGGTAATGTTTCTCCGCTGGGTGCGAACAGGAAGAGTTTGTTGTTTTTAACTAATTTACCTTCCTGGATTTAATTTTTCCTCGCCATCAAAAAGAAAGATTTTTTAAAAATTTCACTAAACAAGCTGGATTACAAATTGTTGAATCTTCTGCGATCCATTATAACGCCGGTAATCAAGCCAGATAAAATTGAATGCTTCTTGTGGTGATAAAACTGAAAACATTTTCGAGTCATTATTTGTATGATGTACAATCTATCAAGATACCATTAGTTCTGTGTATACAACCAGTTGGATTACAGTATGACTTAAAAGCAAAATTCTGTATTCACTATAAACTGGTGGTATACTGCCATTGATAGGAGCAAAGCGAATAAGATAATAGACCGACATATATAACGTCAGTTAATATGTGGTTGACGAAAGCGACTTACGCGAGTTAGCAAACAGATGGCAAACGTTTATAGATAACAACTAAACAATACATCTGATTAGAATTCGTTTTGTATAATAGTGGGTCAGCAAGGAATTGTCTTATTGGATGTAATCAATTTGTTTTTGGAATTTTATAACGAATATCAGCGTTTTATAATTTTTACGCGCTTAGTAGTAAATTTTAATATGGAAAATGGCTGTATGTCAATGATATAATAAAATTCTATAACCATGATGATGGTTTAGTAGTTCGTAATTTTTTTCTAAAATAATATCTTTTTTGTTTAAAAACTGAATAAATAAAAAACACCGGAAAAAATCAATCACCTAATTTTATGAAATAAAATTTAGTTTTCAATATCCGCTTATATATAATTTCTCTGTTGTAAGCCTAGTAGGAGTAAGCGACATACTAAGAAAGTGTTATAGTGAAAACAATTCACCCAATTTAAACCTTCTGTGATTGGCATATTAAATAATGTATTGTCAATCGATTTGGCCTAATATAATTGATTGATGAATCAGAACGGTAGTGCTACAATGTCCTTTTAAAAAAAAAATATATAAAAGTCTTCTTGAAGTACTAAACTATCTCTATGTGGGTATATAAAATAACTTTATATTAATTTTTCTTGTGGTTTATAATACAGTTTTGCTTAACTTTAACACTTCATTCATAGCTAGGTCATCAGGAAATTGAGTTCAGCGTAAATTTTCCTTAAGTTTAGGGAATAAACACCAATTGCCGGTGTCCAGATCAGGATAAGAGAGAGGTTGTTTAAGAATTATGATATCAGCATTGAGCATAGACTTTTTCTATGATTACACCAAGAATGTTTGGCAAAAGATCTACCTTGTTTTGGTTTGTAATGGTTAGCCCTTGTGGTACAGTTTCAACAAGAATGTATCACTTCAAAGTTCCAAAAAATTCTCGCCGGCAGAAAAAGAGACGCTACTTTTTGTGGAAATCGTGAGCCCCTATGACGTCATTTCATACTTTATACTTTTGCTTCTGAATCAAAGATCTGAGTTTCATCCAGTGTCATTAATCTTGCCAGTACAGAAAAGCCGCATATTTCTAATATAAATTTTATCTGATATAAACGGAAACTTGATGACTGAATACTATCGAAAACTGTCATAAACAAAATCAACATTTTTTTCTACAATTGTATACAGTGCTTTTGTGCTTTATACATTTTCACAACGCCCATTAATAACTACTGGACATCAAAAAGCAGAATAGCCTAATGATACCTCAGTTATATCACATTTCTTCCATTTCACAGAAATAGTTTAGCATCCCGTATTTCAATTTCATATAGTAAAAGTAATATAAAGAGTCTTTGATTTTTTTTCAAAAAATTGCATTGATTTCAAAAAACCTTTGATTGATAATTGAAGCATAATGTATGACATTTAAACATGAAAGACAAAATTTGCCAAATGACCACTTTTTGCAACTCCACAGATGTTCATTCTTTTGTCAAGATTTTGGATGACCTTTTGGCATAACCGTAGCTCTATCTCAATAATGAATTGAAAAATTTCATCCTTTAATTCAGGAATCGATTATAGATTGTTCTTATAGACCTGGCTTTTCACGTAATCTCAAAGAAAATAGTCCAACGGTGTCAAATCCCAAGATCTTGGTGACCAATTAACATCACCGTTTCTTGCAATAACTTGTCCAGGAAATTTCTCTCAATAAATCAATTGTTTTATTAGCAGAGTGAGGTGTAGTGCCATCCTGTTGGAACCGCATATCCTCCAGATCAATGTTATTCAATTCAGCCCACAAAAATTCAGTTATCATCTCGCGATATCGAATAGCACTCACAGTTACAGTTTAACCAGCAGCATTCTGAAAGAAATACGGCCCAATTACACCTCCTGGCCATAATGCATACCAAATCATGAATGATCATGAATCAATCGTGGATTTTCCTCACAACAGATGCGGCAATTTTGTATATTAATATAGTCACCAATTTCAAAATGTGCTTCATGTGAAAAGATGATTTTTTTAGAAAAATCATATGTTTGTTCTTTCATTCAATTGACAAATATACGACGTTTTGAATAATCCAGTGGCTATAGTTCCTCTGTGATTTGAACCTTATATGCCTTCAGAGCTAGATCCCTTTTTAAAATACGCCATGTTGTGGATTCACTGAGTCCAAATTGTCTTCCAAATCTTCCAATGTAAGGGATTGGTGGGGCTCGGTCCCGATCAAGCAACTAACAGAATGTTGATATATATATATATATATATATATATATATATATATATATATATATATATATAAAGGTATCTACATATTCTATAGACGATACTTTGAGGATAAAAGGGGTATAGTATAAGGAGTATAGCTCAAGGTGCTGCACAAGATGCCTCATTTCTCCCATATCTAATATGAGCAATATGTTCTTTATATCTGGTTAGGTTAGGTGATGATTTATGATTTTTTTCTATCTTAAGTAATATGCCTTAGATCACAATCTTAACAACAAATTTCGTAATTTTCGATTTTTCATGTTGGGCTATTATATCTGCTATATAAATTATGAAGATTATGATCCCAAAAACCAAACTTTTGCTGCTTTACAAAAGACAACACTTCTGTTAACATTCTTTAATGGTAACAACAATGCTATCTCCGATAATCTCCGAAACAGTAATAACAAATATCTCCTATGGAAAATAAAAAATCAAACCAAATTTAGAATGAAATAAAAACAATGATTTTTTTAAAATGAAACGATATTACGATATTTCAATGATATTTCTTCGGAATTTATTCACTCTGTTTTTTGTTTGTTTACGTGTGGACCTAAACGAAGTTGCGCCTCATCGCAAAAAATAAAAAACAGTTTTCATGGAACGACAATTTTAATAGTCGAATAAATTGCACACTCTAATTTATAATATACGATTAATTTTCTCAGATATTAAGAGAGAAAAAAACAGCGATTAATTGTGTAGTAGATTATATACAAGTTTTAATGCAGGCATTTTAAGTTCATATCTTTATTATTTTACTCCAGTTTTCTATTTTTGCTATTTTCTTGTAAGTCTTCCCACCAGAACTTGTTTCCATGGGCCAACCCATTCTTCAAACGTTTCTTCTTTCCCTTTGATATATTTTGTATAACACTTTTGTTCCCATATCGCTTCATTTCGTTTTTTTGATTCATAATCCAGGTCTTTCTTGCTGCTCTTAATATATATTTTAACTTTTAGTAATCTACTTCGTAATCTTGTACAGTCGATACTTCTTAGTTCTTTTTTTTGTTCATAACATTTATTTGTTATTTGCACAACTAAATGTATAAAGAGTTGTACAATACACATAATGAGGCACAATGATAACTACAAGTGATACTTCGGTAATTTTTATTTTATTTTGAAGAATAAATAATGGCATATTATATTTTGAAAATATTGTCGTTCAAATGTCCCGTTTAGCTCTTGAAGAGAATAAACAATGGCACATTATATTTTGAAAATATTGTTGTATATTGAATGCAGTTTGAACACTCAATTTTGGGGAAAAATAATATTTTCTGACAAAACGCACTTCTGCCTGGTGCCTGAACAAACAAAACTGCAAGATTTGGGTCGATAACAATCCTGAAGTCATTCAGGAGCTACCTTTTCATCATCAGAAAGTCACTGTTGCAGTTTTTGGGCGGAAATAGTGATATGATTTTATTTTTTTGAAGACGATGATGGAAATCCTGTTACTGTTAATGGTGGATGCTATAGGAATACGGTAACACAATATCTTTGGCGTAAACTGATAAAAATACATATCTTTACTAAATTTACATAACATATATTTTACTAACTTTAATATATCAACGGTGGAATATTCTTGCAATTAAAAGAAATGCCCTTTTCGCAAAATATCTATTTATTTTCAGCAGTATATAGTAATATATTATTTAATAATTATCAACAATTTATCATTCAATTTGTTTAAATTGTGTATGATGCACTGTAATAACAGGTATTAACGATAGATAAAAACCAGGGCGAGCGGATCTGAAGGAACATTTTTGAGGTTAAGCTCAAGGTGTTGTCTGTTCAAAAAATGCACGTCTCACGTCGTATAAATAAATTGTATCAAGTTGACTGGCATACAAATGTATTAGAAACAAACGAAATACGGCTACCACTTGGACCGTATCTAATGCCTAACCCACACGGTACAATGTCATTAATTTAATGATTTTAGAAGGATCAAAACTTTTATGATTCGAAATAAATTGTCCGTGAAAATGTCCGTGGAGATATTATACGAGGTATATTTTTTAAATAAGGTCCGTTTTTTAGTAAGAAGAAAAATAATATAAATTTCATTAATTTATATTGTTTTCCATATTCTACATATCTACCATATTCTACTTTTATCTACTTTTCCACATAATTTCCATTTTTGTTCAAATATTTGTTATACCACTCCATACAATCCATGACTGTAGTTTTAACTTCGTCGTTGTTGAACCGTTGACCCTCAAGGAACACCTTTAAGTACCGAAACAAGTGAAAAACACTGGATGCAAGGTTAGGAGTGTAAGGTGGATGATCCAGTTCTTCCTATCCAAAAGACCTGATTAGACCAAATAAAACAAATGTTTTACTTTGTTATCTATCACTTTTATTTTTTAACTTTGTATGATTATAATTTCGTAAAACAATGTTACATTATCAAACAAATCAAACAGTTTTACACAAATCAAAAACTCTTATAGTAGTGTTTGATAAAAGTGTAGTGCTTTACGAAACTAAAGTCACACAAAGTTAAAAAATAAAAGTAAACGGACAAATCAATCAATAATCTGATTAAAACGTGTGTTTGTGTAGAAACATGTGGCTTGCATCGTCATGGAGCAATATCACACCGGAAGACAATATGGCACGCGGTTTGTTTTGTATGGGACGCCGGAGTTTTCTCAAGGTAACACAATTGGCATTAAAATTGATTATTGTGCCTCTCGGCATATAATCCACTAACAAACTCCCTTTTCTATCCCAAAAGACAGTTGCCATGATCTTTCGTGCTGAAATTGCCTGTTTGAGTTTCACTCTGGTTGGCGACGATTTATGTCGCCATCCTGCTTGTTGCTTGGACCCAGGAGTTATATGAGACACCCAAGTCTCATATATTTATTTCTATATTTGGGTTTTTCGCCACGATCTAAAACTCAAAAAATATCTGTGAAGAAAAACAATCACTGAGAAAGTTGTCTCCGTTTGGATTTTTGTTTTTACCCAGTGATTTTTTATTTACATAAGAACAGATATTTTTGATATATTTTGAGTTTTAGATCGTAGTGAAAAACCCATATAAAGAAAAAAATATATGAATACGCCACAATCATTCAGACATTACCCAAGTCTCATCTCCTCTAATGATGTGGTCTAACAATTCATCTCCTTCCTGATTGTATCGAGTCAAAAACGATAAAACATAGCCCAATCTCTTTGTGTTGTGATCCATAATTCAGTTTCTCCGAAACAATGGTGTATTACTTTGAAATCGTGAATCGTCAATTCTCTCGAATTTTGTTGTCCACATCACGAACGAAATCTTTAGAAATTAGACATGGTCGGCCAGGGCGTGGCTCATTATGTACTTTAACCTGCCCGTCCTTGAACATTCTCACCCACTTTTGAACTTAACTGCCACTTATAGCATTATCACTGTAAACCTCACAAATCTGACGGTGAAGTTTCTTGCACTCAAGAATCGAATTACAGATCGTATTTCACAGTCGGCGGGCGACTCAACTTTCTTAAACTCATTCACAAACGGACCTTATTTAAAAAATACCCCTCATACGCATGTAGATTGAACTATTTTCGGAATGAAACAGAAAAAAAACAAAATGATTATATCACGTGGAAAGAAAATAGAGCGGTTTTCCGGTATTCCCATCATACTGACATGTGTCAGTCAACGAGATAGTTTAATTTTCAGCGAATTAATTATGTTAGGTTGCACATTGTTTTAGGAATTTCAATTTAGTTGGAACTTTATAGATGTATTGCTATGTGCCAAAAAACTAATACTAATATATAATAATCTCCATTAACGGGACGCAGAGATTGGTATCAAGATCTGAAGATTATTATCAGTAATGAGGAGTTATGACGAGCTACCAAACAAAAAGTCAGGAACTATTTAAGATATTCAAAGTGAATAATACTGCAATTTCCTTACATTTGTTTTAATCGGGATAATCTGCGAAGCTACGCTAAATAGATTCTACAGTATTAAATGGCTACAATTTTTAGAAATTAAAAGAACAGTTCCTGTTTTATACATCATGCATATACATCATTTTGAACCAAGAAAATGGTTTGATTATTTATAACTTTTAAAAGAAACAAGAGAGAATATATAATTTTTGAAAATTATGTTAATCAAATATGAGCCATTAGGAACAATGCAACTATATGCAATTTTTATCATATATTTCATAACCTTGATAAACATATCTAGTATTAATGCAGCGATTTCAGCATGAATGTTGTTCTTGAGTTGTTGGATGGTTTAAAGGATTATTTATGGAAATCTTTATCTTCAAAAATCCCCATAAAAAATAATTCAGACCCGACAAATCGATTTTGCATGAAAATTGTCAAATTGATGACATTAGTTGGCATTGCAGCGTTTTAATCGCTTATTAGCTGTCTGTAGGCAAAAGACCTTGAATATTTTGTAGGAAAATTTCGGCGTAAACTGTGTGGAGAAATTCCAAATTCTGGAGACTCTTCCTCGCATACATATTTTCAGAATTTTTACTGAAAGTGCGAAATAATTGGAATTTTTTTAAAGCAAATTACAATTTCACTGCGTTTTTCTAGAGTATATTTATTCATAATAAAACTTGACCATCTGCACTGCACAGCAGCCAAACTCAAACAGTCACAATATCATGAAAAAATAAATGGCGAAAACAAAATGGTAGCGTGATGCTTGACCCACGCTTTATATAAAATCATGTACATTATGAATAATCATTTGATCATGGTGAATTACAACAGACAAAGGGTAAACACATATGTCTGATAACTTCTATACTCAGCTGGAAGATTACAGAGTTTAGTTTCTTGTTTCCTTACAACTATATCCTATTTTTTCCTCCAATCAATTGGAAATCTTCTATTTTAACCTCCATAGTTCCCCATTATATATTTATACGAATATAATGTTCTAAGCACTAAAAAATCATATGATACTAGGGTGTAACGAAAGTATTTAAGTTGTATTGAGGTACTTAGTTATTCACTGTTTCAAATTGTTTCAGGTTCACTGTTGCTCGAAATATGGGCAGTCCTTTTCGATATGCTCAACCTATCTTTGAGCCTGTAACTCTATTCTTCTTCACACCACGACGATTTTGCTCTTAAAACGTGTCTATCGAGAAACCATGGACGACCTGATGATCTTCCCCTATCTTCAAGACTCATGTCTCACTCCCGAAACTTTTTGCACCAGAACTGAGCGGTATGGATTGAATTTAAAATAATTACCATAGTCCTAATTTCGCGACTTACGAGGGTTGCTATATATGTATCCGGAATTGGCAACAATGGAGTTGCTAGGCATCATGTGACATTTACATCCTATAGTTTGACATTGTTGACTGTATACGTATTCAGAACATTTTGTTATACGTACGTTGTTTGTATTGTTTAGTGACTTCTATTTTCGACGTGGATTATCTCAACAATAGAGCATCTATCAACTCACTTCGACTTTTGGCGAAGAACCACTATCTAAAAACAACGGTTTACTGGTTCACTATATTACTGGTTTAGTGAATTCAATTGTGACCGTCGTTCGCTTACTGACGAATTTAAAGAAGGTCATCCAACATCGGTTGTTGTGTCAAAAAACATCGATACTGTGCGCGAACTGAGAAGATCGTCATGTGACATACCGTGAGATTCAGGCATCCCTGGGCTTTAATATGACAAGAACACAAGAGTTTACATGAATATTTATCTGTGAAAAAGATTTGTGCGCGTTGGATTCCGCATAATTTGACAATCGCTCAAAAAAGGTCCGTGTCGATTAGTTCAAAGAAATGCTCAAAAAATACAATCATGGTGCATGAAAAGCTATATATCACATCTAGAGAGGTGACGAGTCTTGGATATATGCGTATGAGCACGAATATAAATAGCAGTATATAAATAGCAGATAAATGGGCATGTGATTACAATGCCACTAGATAATCATAGAACGGTCGGTTCTGAATGGTATGCAACCATGTGTTTGCCAGATGTCTTTGAAACAAATAAGGAAAAACAACCAGCGACGCGGGATCTTTCTTCACCATGACAAGGCGAGCACTCACACATCGGACCGAACAACTCAATATTTAACTGGTCAAAACATCGAATTGATATTTCATCTGGCGTACAGTTCTGATTTGGCACCCAATGATTTATTTTTGTTCCTGTCCGTGAAGAATAAACTCCGTGGCCAACGATTTTCAACGCCAGAAGAAGCAGTTGAAGAGTTCAAAATACACGTTTTGGAGAAATGTATGCAAAAGTATAGCAATCATCGCGGAGAATATTTTGAAAAACAATAAAACCATTTTCAATGATAAATACTTGTTTTTATTTATTATTCCGGATAAATAAATAGCAGCCCTCGTATTTCACTCAATTTGACGTTTTTGATAAATCTATTGAATATTCGCACTTAAATACTGAAGAAGGAATGTTTATATTCCTACTGAAGAAGGAATCTTACGAGTGAAGGGAGAAGATCCTTTATTTAAAAACACAAATACTTTTGTTTCATCCTAGTAGTTGTATAGAAAATATAGCAAGACATTTTGAATTTTTATACTTTCATCTGTTTGAAAACAAATCATTGAATGTAACATTGATTTTGCTCGGTTTCAAAATACATTTTTTCTGAATAGTAAGCATTTAGTAAAGTAAAATATCTCAGTGACAGAATGACTAATATAATATTCAACGACCAGATTGTAGAAATGATTTGATTTATTACTGCTGCAATTAGCTCTAATTGGCGAGAATTAAAAGGCACTGTCATTTTGTATTTTAAGATAAATGATAAATCGGATTGCTTTATTCAGCTGCATTTGGTTTAATACCACATATTTCTCCTTGAAGAACTTAGATATTTAACAGGTTGTAGTATATCTTTATGAATACTTCCTAATCATATTTCACATTCATACAGTCAAATACAAACACTCATGTTCTGGATCGTCACGCGAGCTATTAACCTACTACACCGCCATGGACAGCATTTTTTTCTATTTATTCTTGTAATTGCAGATATTAAAGCAAATAAAACAAAATAATAGGTGCACACATAAGTAATGTAATTTTTTTGTAATTTTAAAAATATTACCGTCTACAGATAGTAGCTTAACTTAATCTACAGTCTAAACGTTCCAAATATACTGATATTTAGCATGCTTATTGAATAAAAAAAAATGTAATTCTTATAAGAATAAAAGAGCAAAGTGTGGATAAGTTCCGTATTAGACAATTGATGTTTTATGAGTTTCGAAATCAAAACAATACCACAAGTGCTCTTAATTCACAAGTGCTCTTAATCCACAAGTGCTCTTAATGCTGTTTATCCTAGTGCCTTAGATAGCAGAATGTGTCAGCGTTGGTTTAAAAAATTTTAGAATGGTGATTTCAATCTTTTCGATTATATAAAATCTTGAAGACGTGTTGAGCTGATATGGATGTGTTGTTGGTTGAAATTGAAGCTGATCCCAAGACAAGCAATCCAGGAATTTATCATAAAGCTTAAAATTATATGATCTACAAGACAACGATGCTTAAACGAACTGAACAAAGTGCAAAGAGAAGGAATGTGGGTGGGTACCATATCAAATTTCAGTTCAAAACAAAATTCAACCTGTAATTACATGCAGTGTACTTTCTTCAATAAATTATTACTCAAGGTGAAAAGTGGATTCAATACAGCAATCCACATAAGAAAAAATTGTTATCACCAGCACAATTACCTCCGACTCTTCCAAAAGGTATTCACCATAAAAAAGGTTTACTGTTAATATGTTGGGATTTTACAGGAATTATTCACTATGAGGTTCTAAATCCTAATGAAACCTTAAGTGCTGAATATTATTATGCTCAGCTTTGTAGACCAAAACATGATTCTGATTCGAAAACGTCTAAGACTGATTAATCGAAACGGTAGTGTTATTCTGCAGCACAACAATGCCAGATCTCATAGTGCCAGAATCACCCAAGAAAAATATAAAGGGGTTAGCCTGGGAAGTACTTCCTCACTCACCATATTTCGTGATATTGCACCGTCAGATTACCATATAGATCAGACGTCAGATATCATCGTCAGATATTTTCTTCGTGGAAAAAAAAATCTACTGCGAACTATCAAAACTGCACTCGAAGAAATTTTACTTTAAAATCACCCTCATTTTATGAAAAAGGAATAAAAATTCTATTAGAAAGATCATTTAAGTTTGTCAATAATGACGTAGATTACACTATCGACTAAAACTGAATTAACTTTTATGTAAAATAAAATATTTTACACCTATAACAGACTGGACGCAATAAAACATATAATATGAAAAGTCGTATAACAGCTTTGACGGAAACATTTTATCCACCAAACTATTATAGATATATTGAGTACTGTTCACCAAAAAGTTGATAACTTTTTACATTTGAAATTATTGTATTTGAAATATCTATAACTAAAGAATGATTTTTTTAGTGTGTTCAAACTTTCGATAGGGGTCGTTTTCAAACGAACTATGAGTTTGTGCAAGTCTGTAAATCTCAATAGCCTGGCAAATCATCATGGAATGTTTAACGTCAATGCAACACTTGCAAATTGTCAAAATTTATTATCAAAATCAGTGTTCTGTGAGCCAAACTTATAGACCACTTTGCTTGAATTTTATGGTGTACATAATTGCCCACCGAATACATCGCCGAATTATCGACAAATTCTTAACGCATTTCATGCTGCTCGATATTAAAATATAAACAAGACAAAAACTGTGCGTTCCGAAGAAAATATCGTCGCTGTTGCTGACAGTATTGATGAAGATTCAAATTTATCAATTCGTTCGGAGTTGAGCTTTTTTATTCGACAGTTTATTCGACCATCGTTTTCGTCGTACTTTTTGTGAATGGGGTCTAAATTAATTGTAACTTGATCCAGAATTTAACTGCAAAATTTTGTTCAGAGACGAAGTTCATTTTTGGTTAAACGATTACGTTAATTTAAAAAAAATGCCGCATTTGTAGTGAGAATAATATTCAAATGATCCAACAATTACTCTTGTATTCAGAAAAATGCACCGTATGTTGCAGATTGCACATCGGTGGCATCATGGGCCCGTATTTCTTTAAAAAATCAAGCTGGAAAGCAGGTTACCGTTAATGCGGATCATTACAGAGTGATGATCAATGATTATTCTCGATCGAATTATATTAAATTTAAATTGTATTCTGAATTTTGAATTTAAATTGTATTGATCTGGAGAAGATGTGGTTCCAACAGGACGACTCTAAATGTTATACTGCCAATTCAACAATCGATTTATTGAGGGAACAATTTGGTGGGAAAATTAGGAGGAACGAGGACGGACGAGTTAATTCGAGGTTGATTCGAGTTATTTCAAGCAACGAACCTGTTAATTCGCCACCAAGGTCATGTGTTTTAATGACTTTAGATTATTTTCTTTGTGGTTATGTGAAATCTTTGATATATGTCGATAAACCAGTAATTGTTGACGACTTGGAAACCAACATAATTCAGACAATTGCGAACAGAAGGCCTCAGTTGCTTGAAAAAGTGGTCGGAAATTAGATTGATAGAATGCGCTTTGTCAGAAGTAACCGCGGTGGGTATTTGTACGAAATTGTTTTCAAACATTAATGCCATTGAATATGCCATATTTTATGTTATTTCACATAAAATAAATAGTTTAAAGTGATCAAATTTGGTTGTTGTTTTATTTAAATTCGGATGCATTAAAAAATCACTCTATATATTGGTTTTTTGATAGTTTGAAATTGAACTCTTACTCGATAACAATATTGGATGAATTATATTAATTGGCCATCGCTTCAAAAATGAAAAATCAGTATGAGCATTTGCGATATAGTCTACTTTTTGTAGTTGAAGATTAATGAAAATGTACCAGAGAACAACAAAAGTGTAACACTCAGTATACATATTTGAATCAAACTGAATGAGTGTATTTATAACATATTTTGAAAACAAAACTGATATACTGTTTTTCTTGTTGTCCTATGTTTCTGGATGCGATTGCAGAAAATGTGGGAAATTAAAAAAATATCTTTTTAGCATGTCATGATTTTTGGTTTGCTGGTAAGCTAAACAATATGCTTGACGTTATATTAAAAGTGCTACGAGTTCGTGTATCACGTCATTTCAGACAATTAACCGAATTTGAAAAGGTGCGAGCCATTATATGAAGAAGTAAATAGAAATAGGAGAAATTTTGATAAGTAGTTTGAAGATCAGAGTTCTTCACAAGTACCAGGTCGTTCTCATAAAGGACGCGATGAAAGGCATCTTAGATTTCTTGCTGTGCGAAATTGACATCAAAATATCCGGCAAATATGTGATGCTTTTTTGTAGCTACATGTAAACTAGTTTCCAGGATGGCTGTTAATCGATATTTACCTTTGATTGAGATGTAGGTTTAATGTCCTTATTGGGGTATTTCTTCATAAGATACTTTGCTTAGAATAGTGCTGCATTAAAATTAAATGAGACTTGAGATTGTGATTAATTAGGTGCTCATGATAGATATTGGAAGGGTTGGACATTTTCAGGGTGAAAGTTGAAATTTATTTTTTGTATGAGAACGCCATACAGCTATCACTCTAAAAATGATGGTAATAAATACTTGGGAATCAAGTCACCCTTAATAACCACCAAAGCAAGTATAAATGCTGCTCGTCGTTAGGTCGTACCTGCAAGATTGCCCAAATTTCATTTTTCAGCAAGATAACGTCAGATCGCATATATATAGATGTATAGGGTGATTTTTTTAGTGCGTCCGAATTCTAAATTCAAATAAAACAACAACCAAATTAGATGTGAAATTGAATTGAATGCCATTAATGTTTGAAAACAATTTAGAATAAATATCCGCCTCGGCTACTTCTGACAATCCCATTTCTGACAACTTTTTCAAGAAATTGGGGTCGTATGTCCGCAGTTGTTCGAGCCGTCTTGACTTCCAAGATGTCAATAATTGCTGGTTTATCGGCATATACCAAATATTTAACATAACCTCAAAGAAAATAATCTAAAGGCATTAAATCACATGACCTTGGTGGACAATTAACAGGTCCGTTGCTCGAAATAATTTTCTCACCGAATTGATCCTTCAGTAAATCGATTGTTGCGTTGGCTGTATGACATGTGAGCAGTTCTGTTGGAACCCTATCTCCCTTAGATCAATACCATTTATATTTGGATTAAAATAATCCACATTCCTGCGAATTGAAAAATGTTGATCTTCATAGCAGCGATATTTCCTTCGGAACGCACAGTTTTTGTCTTTTTTTGTTTTAATATTCAGCAGGGCAAAATGCGTTCGAAATTTCTCGATAATTCGGCGAATACACCACGAAGTGCTCTATAAGTTTGGCGCACAGAACACTGATTTTAGTAATAAATTTCGACAATTTGCAAGTGTTGCTCTGGTATTGTTCCGTGATGATTTGCCAGACTATTGAGATACAGATTTAGAGGCTTGCATCCAAACTCACAGTTCGTTTGGCAGCGACCGCTATCGGAAGTTCAGACACACTAAAAAATCACCCTTTTATACGTTGTACCAATGAAAATCAGTATATCTAAAGAAAAATCTAATTAAATAATAGCAAATAATAATAATAATAATAATAATACCAAATAATAATAATATTACCAAATAATAAATGCCAAATAATAATAATAACAATAAATAATAATAATACTAAATAATAATAATACCAATTACTACTTATGTTAGATATCGTCAAAATTTCGAAATGTGTCGATTTATCGTATGAATACTTTTTAAATACTTTGCTCATTCATTCAAAATGCTGATGTCTATCTGAGCTAATTGTAAAATTTAAATATTGCTTAACGTTATCTGACGATGACAAATTTAGTCAGCTTTTCCTTCTGACCGAGAAATTAACACAGACATTCCGATCAGATCATCGTAATTCCCGCACTATACTTGGAACGTCGCTGACTTCACCTGCATCGATTCTCATTATAGTTTTCAGTTTCGTTCGTTCTTGGTTGGTCAAGCCCATTTTCATTTATGTATATGAACTTATACATATTCTAATCATCTACTATTCTCTAACCTTCGCATGTGGTCTAGTTTATTCCTCCTTGTTTTCGATATATGTTTTCAAACTATTTTACCATTCAATGCAGATCCGACTTTTTTCAAATAAAATATATGTTATATAGGCAGAACATATTTACTTTTGAACATGATATATAGGAAATATATTGAAGGCACTGGTCGGGTTGGTTAAATGCCATATCTGCATTTAACCAGTTTAAGATAATACCCAATTTAATACAATAGGAAACATTTGTAGATCAGCTAATGCTAAAATTAATTGAGAATTATTAAAAAACTAACGAGGGCCACTTAAAGTTTTGAAATACACCAAACTCAATGACATTTGGTATTAGTAGAGGCGTTCGAAAAGTTTTCGACTTGACAAAGTAAGCACAAGATTTTTTTTCAATGTAGCAACCTTGCAATTTAATATATTTAGACTAACGATGTTCCAACCTTAATAATGTTAATTCCCTCAGAATAATGTGATGTGTCAAGCTTTGCAAAATAAGCGATTGTCTCAGCTTTAAGCTCATCATTGAGGCAAATCTTCGTTCAGCGAGTCATTTTTTCAAGTTTGCTTTTAGGAAGTAACTGTTTGGAGGCAAATCCGGTAGATATGGTGTATTTGGAAGCACTTAGAAGAATACGTTATAGGTTTCTACAGCACCAGTTCGAGACATGTATGAGAGCTTCGAGTGAAGAGTCTAACAGTTAGGCTCTTCAGTCGAAGCGAATAACACTTGAAATGCCAAATAAGATGTTGGCGAAACGTCGTGACTATTCACAGAATGAACGGATTGTCACTCGGAATTATTTAGAAATATTATCAATTATCCGTGAAAATATTCGACCCGCTATATATATATATATATATATATATATATATATATATATATATATATATATATATATATATATATATATATATATATATATATATATATATATATATATATATATATATATATATATATATATATATATATATATATATACATATATACATGTATATACAGTGTAAATATATACAGCGCAATTTTTTTAAAACCTGACTGGGACTTAACTTTTTTATTTATAGTGATAGACTAGTACTTCCAAATGCAAAGTTGTAGAAAATAACTTGACTAAGAAAAAATTACAAACAATGCGTTCCCGTGTTGCCAGATTTCTTCAGTATCTACTAAAACAACATTTTTTAAATGGCAACATCATATTTTTAACATAATTTGACAAATCTTAAAATTCGAAATAAATAATTTATGTCACATTTCTTTATTAGAGTAGCCGTTTTAGAACAATTAGCAAAAACAGCTAAAATAATCTGTAGTCGGCAGGAACTAAAAGAAGCTAACATAGCAATAGTAAGCTTTGGAAATTAAATATAAATTATGTTGTTTGAAAGGGGTCATCATTATGGTGCTGTTATTGTGTTATTTGAAGGCTGTTGTATTTAAATGTGTATAAAAATAACGTTTAAATTCAGTTGAATCATAATAATAAGATGAATCAGTTATTTAATCAAAAAGAAAAAGTTGAATTAATTTTTCTTCATGTTGGTTGCTTAAGTCTATGCGATGCATTCGCTGTATTCCGTGCAAGACATCTCGATAAGTCCATTCCATATTCCATTTCCGCAGTTTTTAAGAAATAACTTAGCAAAACTAAAAACAACTGGTAGTGTGTGTCCGCAAAAGGCGCAAAAATGTTGTTATTGAAGAAAATATTCTTTTTTGTAATGTGGAAAATCCTCACAAGTGAACGCAAAAATTGCCCAAGACATAGGTTGTTCTCAGTCAAAGGTGTGGGCTAGTTTACAGGGGAACAATTATCATTCATACAAAATGAAATGATTGTGATAGAAGATTGGAATTTTGCTACTAGTTTTAGGACAAGAGACGTCAGCAATCCAATTTCGAGAAGCACATTTTTTATAGCGACGAAGCACTTTTTTATTTAAATGGCATGGTTAATAGACAAAATTACAGATAATGGCCTGACAGTAGTCCTTGTTGGGCTGAAGTTCTCTTTCTTCAGCCCAACAAGGACTACTCTCAGGATAAAATAATCCAAGAGTTAACGTATTGTGTGGAATCTACAATAAAAAAGTGATCGGACCATTCTTCATAAGTTATTTAGAGTTATTGAGAAACAAACTTGAGTTATTTATTGAGGAATAACCGTTAGCAGAAAGAAGGTTGTTCTGCTTCCAACGATCCAACGAACCAACGATCAACGAAAGTGGATAATCAAACAATACTGGAAGACGTAGAATGCTAAAAAGGTTCGACAGAAATGGGCTGGAGAATTTGATACACCGAACATATAGACTAAGAAGTTATACTTTACGCGATAAATTTGATTAAATTGGGTCCATCTGTAATGCACCAAAGAGTGATTGACCAGTTGCTGCCCATAAAATATTAGTTGCTCTGGCATTTACCCAAAGCCAAAAAAAAATCAAAGGAGAAAGATTCTGTTGGGTAAGAGATTTTTCGTAGATTTTTGGGTCGTCTGATGCAACGTTTGGGCTTAAAAATGTATCAGCCAAATTACTTCATAGATTATTAGAGGATGATCCAGATCTCTGTTTACATTTCTGTGAGGTACTTTACTCGAAAAATGTGTTTGTCTCACGAAGGGAATTTTAAACTTTCAAAGGCTGTTAATAACCATAACTGTGTCTCTTACTCAACAGAAAACTCTCACGTAACAATTGAAAAACAGTTGAATCAACCTGATTTACTGTTTGGGCGGGCCTTTGATGTAAAGAGGTCATTGGGCCTAGCTTTTTTAATACAACTGTTACCCACGACTTGTATATTTACATGCCATGCTGAAGGACACTGATATTCCACAATTACAGCTACAACATGATATGAAGACTTCTATTTACCGCAAGATGGAGCTCAATCCATCTATGCTGTAACAGTGCGTGAGTTTCTTAACAAAAAATTACCCAATAGGTAGAAGGGTCGACGAGGGCTGGTTGAATGGTCACCACGATCACCCGACCTTGCCCCAATGGGCTTTTTCTTTTGTTTGGAGTGTCATCAAAGATATTATTAGTATATTAGTATTTTCAAGAAAATCACGCAATGTTGCAGACAGGAGTCAATTCATAAAAGAACTATGCGAAGACGCTGGTAACAATAAAAATCTCTGTGCCAAATGGTGCTTGAGTATAGAAACTAGATTACAGGAATGTGTAAATGCTGAAGGCCTGCAAGTTCAGCACTTAAGAGATTCTACTTAATTGTGATTTATTGTCATCCTTATTGTGACTTGAGAAAGATATTGTTTTTTCATAATAAAAACTTTATACCTACTTTTGCACCCCTCTGTTATTGACAATCTTCACCTATATCTCTGACAAACGTTATGTTTTCTTTTTGTCATTAGTCTCTATTTTTACGTAAATTCTTCTCGGAGTGTAGTCTTGTTACTTATCGCAGTAGAGGTAGAACTTTTTACAGAAAAAAAAATTAAATGTTTCATAGATCTAAAAAGATGATAATCTGCCGGAGTACGATCAGGAGAATATGGAGGCTGAGAAAGTACTTCTGAGCCTTACCCTGTGATTTTTTCTTTGGTCAATCTGCAGTATGACGAATTGCATTATGACGTTACAGAATATCACCTACTCGATTAATCAATATTAGACATTTTTAAATAAAAGCTATGTTTAGCCTATCAAGGTGAGCACAATAATATTCAGCACTTATGGTTTTATTAGAATTCAGAGGGTCATAGTGAGTAATTCTTGTAGAATCCCACAATACTGACAGTAACAGTTCTTTACGATGAAGACCTGGTTTTTGAATGAACAAAGATGGTTATTAACCATTGATGTTAAGCATTGATTTTCCTTATATGAATTGCTGTATTTAATACAATTTTCATCTCCAGTAACAATTTATTGAAGAAAAGCGTCTGTGCCTGACTTGAATACAATTACACTGCAGATTGAATGTTGTTTTCAATTGAAAGTTGATATGGCACCCCATACCTTCTCTTTTTACATTGTTTAGTTCTTTTAAACACCATTTTATTAAGGACCATGAAGTTTTAAGCTTCTAATTCCTGGGTAGTTTATTTGGAATTTCAGCCAACGACAGATCCTTATCAAAGTCAACAGGCCTTCCAGATTTTTTTACCATTGAAATCACCATTCTAATATTTTTTAAATCAACGCTGATATATTCTGATATCCAAGACACCATGACAAACAGCATTTGTGAAAATAATGATAATGTACTTTCGAAGTTCATAAAGCATCAACTGTCTTAAATGATACTTTGTTCTTCCATTCATACAGGGTTCACCTATTATTATTGTATTACTTAATGTTTGGTAATATTGAGGTTAATTAAGAAATCGTTATTTATTTCTATGTTTCATAATGTTCATGTTTTATTTTGCAGCATCTAAAATGGTTTTCAATTGAATCATGAAGTGAAGAAACAACGCCCTTAGTATTAAATTACATAAATCAAGGAAAAATATCTGTTAGGGAGGCCTCACAGAAATACAGAATTGCGAATTCTACTCTTGCTGACCATAAAAAATTATTTAACTATCTAAAGAAGAAGTTGGGGAGATATTCCAATGTTTTTTTCCGAAGAAGAAGAAAAGGAGCTTGTGGATTACCTGAAAGAAATAGATAAACGATTTTAGAGATTAACTAAAAAGGATTTGTGTCAACTGGCTTATCAGTATGCGAAGAAAAAATATATTCAACATCCATTTAATAACTATCAAGTAGGTGAGCCGTGGTACGCCAATTTTATTCTGCGAAACCAAGAGCTAAGTTTAACGACTCCAGAACCTGCCAGCGTCGCACGAGCGATGTTGGGCGAGACGGGAATCCAGACGTCAACCAAGAAAGATTTCGACTTGAAAGACAAAGAATAACCAGCAGGTCGAAAAAAATTGAAGATACTGAATTGCAAGCATTGTTAGAAGAATACGAGATGCGAACGCAACAACAAATGGCAGAGAGGTTAAATGTTGGTCGCCGTACCATTTGTGATCATCTGTATGCCATGGGAAAGATCAAGAAGACAGAAAAAAGGGGTTAAAAATCCATATTAGCTGAACGACAGACAGACAGATGGAAAAGCGAACCGAAAAACGGTGTGCGAAGTTTTGCTTCCTCGCCATGAACGAAATACTTTTATTCATCACATCGTGACTGGAGGCGAAAAATGGATATATTTTGATAACTGAAAATGCAGGAAATCATTGGATTGATCCTGGACAACATCAACATTGACGGCAAAACAGAATCGTTTTAAAAGGAAGAGAATTATGTGCCTTTGGTGGGATTAGAACGGTGTCGTGTACAATGAGCTTCTGAAACCAGGTGAAGTAGTTAATACCGTTCGTTGCAATCAACAAATGATTAATTTGAACCAGAAATTGATCGAAAAGTGACTAGAATGGGCTACAAGACACAGAAAGGTGATTTTGCAACACGACAACGCCCCATCACACATAGTGAAAGCGCTCAGAGACACCATTTCTCCACTTGGCTGGGAACTCTTGCTTCACCCGGCGTACTCACCAGATTTGACCCATTCTAACCACCAATTGTTTTCTTCGATGTCTCACGCACTTTCCATGAAAAACTTCAACAATTAGGGAAATGTCGAAAAATGGCTTGATTACTGAATGGCTTGATTTGATGAACTACCTCAAAAAAGATGTACGGTTTTTCTAGGAGGGCATCCACAAATTGCCAGAGTGATGGGAAAAATGTGCAGCTAGCAATGGCCATTATTTTCAATAAGCCATTTCTTACATTTCTCCCAAATTAACTTTTTTAAGAAAAAAATAAGAACTATAAACCGCCACACCTGCTAAGTAACACTAACAATATTTATTTCTTTAAATTATTGTCAATATTATAATCTTGAGAAAATCAACTGATGTAATTGGAAATTAGAAACTCTAAACCCACTCAAATTATAGCAGTTTAAACAGGTAGTTATAAAGGTAACATTTATACATTTACAAACAATTGAAATTAAAGCAATTTGATTATTTATTAGGTAGTTAACAAGGCATGCTTGACTAAAGTTCGAATTTAATAGTTATTTTCCTTGATGATAATTTTTTGTCATGTTAATACGACCGCACCTTGGGATAAATATAAATTATACATACTTTTTAGATCTGTCTGTGTCAATAAAGGTACGGTTTTCTTTCAACTGGAAAAAGTCACTCTATTTCCTAGCTAAAGTCACTTGTTAACTGAAGGAAATTCGCTTTAAAATCAACAATTTCAAACAATCAATAAACAAACATAAGAAGCCCCGTTTCTATTTACCAGCGTTTAAACTATCAAATTCATTTGTTCTTATAAATGGTATTATGAGCAAAAACTCCTTGAATGTTAATTAATTATTTTATTAATTTTATTTTAATAACTAATTGTTATTAAAATGATCCTAAAAATAATGCTTTAAATAATATATTACCTTTTTAAAAATGTATTTTGTATATATATATATATATATATATATATATATATATATATATATATATATATATATATATATATATATAAAGTGTATCTATTATCTTAAAGTTTACATTGGAAACCCTGAATACATGGTGAATCGGGAAAAATAGGCATTTTAAAGTACGTTTCCAATTGACACAAAATGAAACATTATAACATGTCATTTTATGGAGGCGGATTGTTTGGCGATTGACACCCTTTAGCTCTTCCAATGTTCATGGCTTTCCTTCTAGTATACGTAAGATGAGCTTGCCTCAAAGCTAAAAATCAATTCTCCCCAGATATGTTCTATTGAGGTTAAAATCCGGTAATTTTGAAGGAGTTATAAACTGTCTTAGAGCATGGTAGAGTAATCATTCTTCCTGCTCGACAATATCGGATCATTGTGCTGTTGGATAATGAAATCAGACCTTAGCTCAAGCTTTTAGGCACTTAGGCTTTAGGCGTTTTTAGGAAAACAGGTTAATCAATGATCCTTTCCACAAATTTTAGTTATTCAATGCGAAAAGAACTCATACTGCCCTACACTGCCATGCTTAAAGTAGGGCATACATTTTTCAATTTAATTTACTCTTTTTTTTTCTCCACACCTTAGATCTAAAAACATACAAGGCGCGTCTCACGGAAAACAGGACTTTTTCAAAAAAAAACTGAAATATTTATTTTTTCGGCAAATATCATTATTTTTATTCACAATAGTCTCCTTGCGGGTCAACATAACGTTTTGCATGGTCAATCAGGTTGACGAATGAATTTTTGAGCTCGGCCAAAGATAAGTCCTTCAGGATAGCGGTCGACACCTTTTAAATGGCAACGAATATGCGACAACAGATGCTTCATAACACCAAGATAAAACTTGTACGAAGTTTTCGTCCTTTTTCGACTCTTTAATCAAGTCCTTACAATGTTGGATTCAGAACAATTTTTGGTCGTCAGTCAATTTATGTGGAACAAAGCGTGCACAAACCTTTCGAAGTTCCAAATGATCGGCCAAAACGCGATGAATTGAATTTTTCGACATGCTCAATTCCACTTCCATGTATCGCAAGGAAGATTTTGCCTGATTTTTTTGTAAACTCATGCACAATTTGAATGTTACTTTAAGTAATCACAGAATTTTTCGAACCAGGATGTTCGTCGTCCTTGATGTCCCCACGGCCTTCATTGAATAGTTTAAACCACTCTGACTCTGACTCTGCCACGGGATAAAGAATCCTCACCATATACTTGTGCTTCTTTATTGAAACGTTTTGGTGAATCTTTTACCAAGTTTAAAACAATACTTAATATTCGCTCTATGTTCGATGTTTATTTTTCGATCGATGATATAAATACACTGACACTTTGAGCGCGATAACTTGGTTTCTAATGATTCGAATTTCATGGAATTTTGTCAGAATGTCAGTGGTGAAAGCAGCCTTCCAATGCTTACTTCCGTCAAAACATGGCGCCACTAGATATAGCTGTTTTTAAATAGTCATGTTTCCGTGAGACGCACCTTGTATGCATGATTTGGCAAAAGCTAATCTTTTAGACCTGTTAATTTTTGATATGCATGGTTTCTTGCATGCTTTTGTAGACTGCAAATCTGATTTTTTTATAACTTTATTTATTGTTTATGGTGTTACAATAATCCTGTAGTTCTTGGTGATGTCAACTCCCAATAATTGTGCACTAGTGGACGGATTTCCCTGATCTGGATTTATTTGAAAGAAGTCAGGTCTCTTTATATCTGTTTACAAATTTTTTAAACATTTCAATGGTTATAATTAACTATTTTTCCGATTTCTCAAAGAGATTTTCCATCTTTTTTAGATTCACTATTAATTTTCATATTTTCATATTTTCATATTTTCAAATTTTCGTTCTGGGTAATGAAACGGCAATTTGTCTGTTGACCATCACTAAGAAAGGTAAACTGAGATAGATAAAGTGGAATCGTCTGGTGGAAGGCATTCTAGAGACCTAATTTTCGATTATTTCAATGGTCGCCTGAATGTATCATTTAAAGTCAAGAATTGTGCCGGGTTTATTTATGTAAGCCAGAGATTTAACATAACCCCACAAAAAATAATCTAAGGGCGTGAGATCGCATGACCTCGGTGGTCAGTTGACATTGCCATTTAACGAAATAACCCGTCTAGGAAACTTTTCTCGCAATAAATTGATGTCTGGTGAGATGTGTAACAAGTCGCACCATCTTGTTGAAAGAAAACATTGTTTATAATCACATTTATCTGTTTAGGCCAAAGATATTCTGTTAGCATATTCTTATAGCCTTCACCATTAACAGTAATAATATTTCTTATAATATACCAATCCTCCAGCTCAAAAATCACCACCACTTAGAAAGTTTATCGGCCCAAACCCTGGAGTTATGTTTGTCTATCTCCTCACCCTTTCAATATCGGCCAACATGGGGATATTCCAACTTGCAACATAATTTTGGAATGCGTATATTCATAATATTTCAATTTATTTGTGTTTATTTAAATTTTTTATTTGAAGAGGGATCTATACATTGATAGAATTGCACAAACTGCGGAGAACGTAGAAAAAGTGAGATGAACAACATTTAAAAATCAAAGCCATTGGGATTGAAAATAAAGACGCATTGGATACGAAAATATGCCTACTAAATTATAATCGTGCGAGAGATTAATAGAGTATTATTTTCAATTTTTCGCCTTTGTTGAATAAATAATCATAATTCGAATGTACGATTTTTAGCTTTGAGGCAAGCTCATCTTACGTATACTAGAAGGAAAGCCATGAACATTGGAAGAGCTAAAGGGTGTCAATCGCCTCCATAAAATGACATGTTATAATGTTTCATTTTGTGTCAATTGGAAACGTACTTTAAAATGCCTATTTTTCCCGATTCACCATGTATTCAGGGTTTCCAATGTAAACTTTAAGATAATAGATACACTTTATATATATATATATATATATATATATATATATATATATATATATATATATATATATATATATATATATAAAGTGTATCTATTATCTTAAAGTTTACATTGGAAACCCTGAATACATGGTGAATCGGGAAAAATAGGCATTTTAAAGTACGTTTCCAATTGACACAAAATGAAACATTATAACATGTCATTTTATGGAGGCGATTGACACCCTTTAGCTCTTCCAATGTTCATGGCTTTCCTTCTAGTATACGTAAGATGAGCTTGCCTCAAAGCTAAAAATCGTACATTCGAATTATGATTATTTATTCAACAAAGGCGATAAATTGAAAATAATACTCTATTAATCTCTCGCACGATTATAATTTAGTAGGCATATTTTCGTATCCAATGCGTCTTTATTTTCAATCCCAATGGCTTTGATTTTTAAATGTTGTTCATCTCACTTTTTCTACGTTCTCCGCAGTTTGTGCAATTCTATCAATGTATAGATCCCTCTTCAAATAAAAAATTTAAATAAACACAAATAAATTGAAATATTATGAATATACGCATTCCAAAATTATGTTGCAAGTTGGAATATCCCCATGTTGGCCGATATTGAAAGGGTGAGGAGATAGACAAACATAACTCCAGGGTTTGGGCCGATAAACTTTCTAAGTGGTGGTGATTTTTGAGCTGGAGGATTGGTATATTATAAGAAATATTATTACTGTTAATGGTGAAGGCTATAAGAATATGCTAACAGAATATCTTTGGCCTAAACAGATAAATGTGATTATAAACAATGTTTTCTTTCAACAAGATGGTGCGACTTGTTACACATCTCACCAGACATCAATTTATTGCGAGAAAAGTTTCCTAGACGGGTTATTTCGTTAAATGGCAATGTCAACTGACCACCGAGGTCATGCGATCTCACGCCCTTAGATTATTTTTTGTGGGGTTATGTTAAATCTCTGGCTTACATAAATAAACCCGGCACAATTCTTGACTTTAAATGATACATTCAGGCGACCATTGAAATAATCGAAAATTAGGTCTCTAGAATGCCTTCCACCAGACGATTCCACTTTATCTATCTCAGTTTACCTTTCTTAGTGATGGTCAACAGACAAATTGCCGTTTCATTACCCAGAACGAAAATTTGAAAATATGAAAATATGAAAATATGAAAATTAATAGTGAATCTAAAAAAGATGGAAAATCTCTTTGAGAAATCGGAAAAATAGTTAATTATAACCATTGAAATGTTTAAAAAATTTGTAAACAGATATAAAGAGACCTGACTTCTTTCAAATAAATCCAGATCAGGGAAATCCGTCCACTAGTGCACAATTATTGGGAGTTGACATCACCAAGAACTACAGGATTATTGTAACACCATAAACAATAAATAAAGTTATAAAAAAATCAGATTTGCAGTCTACAAAAGCATGAAAGAAACCTTGCATATCAAAAATTAACAGGTCTAAAAGATTAGCTTTTGCCAAATCATGCATACAAGGTGCGTCTCACGGAAACATGACTATTTAAAAACAGCTATATCTAGTGGCGCCATGTTTTGACGGAAGTAAGCATTGGAAGGCTGCTTTCACCACTGACATTCTGACAAAATTCCATGAAATTCGAATCATTAGAAACCAAGTTATCGCGCTCAAAGTGTCAGTGTATTTATATCATCGATCGAAAAATAAACATCGAACATAGAGCGAATATTAAGTATTGTTTTAAACTTGGTAAAAGATTCACCAAAACGTTTCAATAAAGAAGCACAAGTATATGGTGAGGATTCTTTATCCCGTGGCAGAGTCAGAGTCAGAGTGGTTTAAACTATTCAATGAAGGCCGTGGGGACATCAAGGACGACGAACATCCTGGTTCGAAAAATTCTGTGATTACTTAAAGTAACATTCAAATTGTGCATGAGTTTACAAAAAAATCAGGCAAAATCTTCCTTGCGATACATGGAAGTGGAATTGAGCATGTCGAAAAATTCAATTCATCGCGTTTTGGCCGATCATTTGGAACTTCGAAAGGTTTGTGCACGCTTTGTTCCACATAAATTGACTGACGACCAAAAATTGTTCTGAATCCAACATTGTAAGGACTTGATTAAAGAGTCGAAAAAGGACGAAAACTTCGTACAAGTTTTATCTTGGTGTTATGAAGCATCTGTTGTCGCATATTCGTTGCCATTTAAAAGGTGTCGACCGCTATCCTGAAGGACTTATCTTTGGCCGAGCTCAAAAATTCATTCGTCAACCTGATTGACCATGCAAAACGTTATGTTGACCCGCAAGGAGACTATTGTGAATAAAAATAATGATATTTGCCGAAAAAATAAATATTTCAGTTTTTTTTTGAAAAAGTCCTGTTTTCCGTGAGACGCGCCTTGTATGTTTTTAGATCTAAGGTGTGGAGAAAAAAAAAGAGTAAATTAAATTGAAAAATGTATGCCCTATTTTAAGCATGGCAGTGTAGGGCAGTATGAGTTCTTTTCGCATTGAATAACTAAAATTTGTGGAAAGGATCATTGATTAACCTGTTTTCCTAAAAACGCCTAAAGCCTAAGTGCCTAAAAGCTTGAGCTAAGTTCTGATTTCATTATCCAACAGGACAATGATCCGATATTGTCGAGCAGGAAGAATGATTACTCTACCATGCTCTAAGACAGTTGATAACTCCTTCAAAATTACCGGATTTTAACCTCAATAGAACATATCTGGGGAGAATTGAAAACAAAGCCGTGGATAATGAAAGAACTGCAAGAATACCTGGAATGATGTATACAGGTTCCTCATGTCACAACATATTTAGTTTCTTCTCTGAAAAAATACCGTGTGACGTTATTAAAAACAAAGGTGGCCCTACAGACCATCAAACAAAACTAATAAAGGGTCTTTCAAATTGAGCGACTTTTTTAATTCTTTCAAAAAACATTATGTTGATAATTAAAACATAGTGTAGACATATAAACCATGAAAGGCAATATCTGCCAAATGACCACCTCTTATAGCTCCAGAGATACCGACCCTTTTGTCAAAATTTTGGCATAACCGTGGCTCTATCCGTGTCAAATCACATCTTGGTGGCCAATTAACATCACCGTATCTTGCAATAACTCGTTCAGGAAATTTTTCTCTCAATAAATCAATTGTTTCATTAGTAGAGTGAGGTGTAGCGCCATCCTGTTGGAACCATCTATCCTCCAGATCAATATTATTCAATTCAACCCACAAAAATCTAGTTATCGAACACCATTCACAGTTACAGCTACACCAGCAGCATTCTGAAATAAATACGTCCCAATTATATCTCCTGACCATAATGCACGCCAAACATTGACTCGTTTAGGATGTTAAGGTTTCTTATGAATCAATCGTGGATTTTCCTCACCCCAAATGGGGCAATTTTATATATTAACAGAACCACCAATTTTAAAATGTGCTTCATCTGAAAAGATTAATTTTTTGAGAAAAATCATGTTTGTTCTTTCATCCAATTGACAAATGCACGACGTTTTGAATAACCCAGTGTCTTTAGTTTCTGTGTTATTTAAACCTTATTTATATATATATATATATATATATATATATATATATATATATATATATATATATATATATATATATATATATATATATTATCGTTCCTTTTTTATCTTCCACCGAATCAGTTTCTTGAAATTTTTAAACAACTGAATTGATAGTGCTTTCAGATGGGCGATTGTGCAAACCGTAAATAGCACGTAATTTTCTAAAAACATTTTTCACTGAATGTCCATTTTCATAAAATAATTCAACAATTTTAACGCCTTGTTGCATTGTGTGCGACTCCATGTTTATAAATGTCATATATTACACTGAAATGAGACTAGACCTAGGCAAATTAACAACGTTATCTATGTTTTATTCAAGAATTAAAAAAAACCGCTCAATTTGAAACACCTGTAACTATAAAGAAAAAGTAAATATAAATTAAAAAACTAGTGTACGCAGACTGTTTTTGTTAAAATTTGTGTTTTTGTCAAATTATTTATAAAAAAAACTTGTATAAAAAATCTATGTATGTTTTGATGAAAAAGTGTTAAGAATATAATGGTTCAAAATAAAAAAAAGGTTATGTTGATGAAAGTTTACTCCGTTATTTATAAAAATCTAAACGTTATAAAAGTCACTTAATGTACACAGTCTTTTTTTACTCACTGTATGTAGAAACAATGACTTATATGAATCTACATGTTTATATTGGATAATTCTTTTATTGAATCCTTAGATGTGCTTGCTAAATTGAATGAAATATTTCTATCCTGTAAATAAACCTAGCGAAAAGTGATAAAACTTGTATAAATGTAAATTTATCAGATAACAATACAACATACCCTTACATTTATAATCCAACAAGTTTTTATTTAATCAGAAAGCAACAGTTCTCCTAACTGTATAAAAAATATGTGTATAATATTCATTCACAAAGAAATAGGCCAAAAATTAATTGAATAATTTAATATTATTTGAAGTTATCTAATGATATTTTGCCTTACATAAATATCAGATATATCAATAAACCATCAGAGCTATCGCAGCACAAATAAATACATCACACTTACTAATCTCGGGATAGACACACTAATTTTTGTAGTTAGTAACCTAAACTAATAAAACACGCGTTTAATTCCCGAATCCAAACACGTTCGTATACAGTTGTCGAACGTCCAAAAGGCACTGAGGGAGTTCAAACTGAGTTGAGGCAGGGACGTGCCATACCATTCGTATCCCAGATGGAGTTGCACAGTGAAAAAATGAGAACGGCAACCCTAAATTATAGAGGGGAAGTAAGCGGACGTCATTTGTGACCTATGCTAGGGGAGGTTGAATAGGAAGATTTTAGCGTAAGATCAATAGTAGGGAAATTATACGTGTATTGTTATATATAAGTGTGGTTGCGGTTTTTGGAATCGACTTTTCGATGTTGATTGGAATTTTTAATAAAACCGAATTCAATAATGTACATGGATATTTTATAATTTGTATCAGAGTATGATTTTGTATAAAAAACATCTATATAATTATTTTTACTAGGGTGTTATTTCATAGTTAAAATTGCATCAAAGGCATAAAAAAAACAAATATTTTACAGAAATATAAATGAGGAACATAATCTCAATTGGTAGGACAGACATTTTATCAATCGATAGCCATGAAAATTATTTGGAATCTATAGGGATGTATCTTCAAGATGCGTTTTTTTTTATAATACATGGACCGTAAATATGAAACCGGAATTTGTCCATAGATGGTCCTAGCTGTCAATGTAGTTGCCGCCAAATTGCGTCATTGGCGCCATTTCCTTGATTAAGCCATTTCATTGACAAACACCTGACAAAGATTTTCAACTCATAACCATACAAGTTTTATACAAAAGCATAGTTTGTATTAGCGTTCAACATATCGAATTTTGTGCCTGAAATGTACATGCCCTCATATGTACATGTCCTCATATGTACATGTCCTCATATCTAATGCTCAATTTTTGTATTATGAATTCATGAATTGTTAAACATATTTCATTAGTTGTTCACTGATATCCTTTTTGATTCAAAATTAAAATATACTTACTAAATAGTATAACTTGACAACAAAAACTGATGCAATTGTTGCTTGTTTATTAAATTAAGCAGTATTCTTGTTGTTTTGCTAAAGTGGTAAAAGGCCTTTGGGTTGGATAGTTCATGCAGAATGCTGGCTTAGGTAATTATTCGAATTTGAAGAGAGGCGTGTTATCGAAATGACAAAGGCATGTTTATGTTTTTACTTGGACATTCTTGTTTCTATAGGTGAACACATGAATGGTTTCAGGTTCTGCTCATAATAGAAAGTATCAGAGGATGCAAGAAACGGTATCTCAGATTTCTTACTGTACGAAATCGATATGAAAATATCCGAGTGCATAATGCTTTCGTTGCAGCTACAGATGTCATTAATCGACATTAACTTTCGATGGGGATGCTTGCTGTTTATCCTTAAGAGGTGACTCCATTTAAAGCGCACCAAAAAACGTGCCAGTTAAAATGACACCATCTAGAATTGAGTTGAACTTGGAATATAACTTTATTTGCTTTAGTAATGAGGTTAGATTTAGTATAGGGGTAATGGGCGTAGAAAGGTTAAAATGTTTCGGGGTGAAAGCCGAAATTTAACTTTTGTATTAGAACGATATACAGCTATCTCTACAGAAATTATGGTATAAGGATATACATGTTAAGGAAGCATGCCACCCCTATTAACCATCAAAGGAAGCTTAAATCCATTTTCATCGACTAGCCCAGTCACGCTATAACGACGAATATACAACGAACTTTAAGTATAGAACTCGCTTAAGATAGATTATCTAATTCGATCTATATCTTGTGGAGTTGCAATACGTTAAAATTAATTATGAATATTTTACGTCACACTTAATTGAAATTTCTTAAACAAAACATATTTTCCATAGTGTTGTTTCCATTTTTTTGTTTTCCAGTATATTTATTTTGCAATTGTTTATCCAGCTTAAGATTTAGAATGAAAATTAACTTAAAAACTGAACTTATTTATGAAACTTATTGAAATTTATTATTATTAAAAGTACTCTTTATTACTACTGGTAGTGGTAACTATTTTCAATATATGTTTAATATATTGACTGTTTTGTAATCAATTTCAGATATAGAATTTGAAACTTGGAGCACATTATTTTTTTCGTGAGTCTGTAGTCTCAAAACGGAGTATTCATAGAATTCATAGAATTATAATTTCCATATACGGTGTCATATAAAGGCAGCATACAAAGTTTAAGCAATAATTTTTATTGAATTAATAAAAAATATATAACAAATCGAGGAAAGCGAGAGCATTATTACGACACATTCATGCATTTTTCAGTATTAAAATCGATTGACAAGTATCAAATGATGATCGCGTTCAAAACCATCTATTTTTTTTATCAGGATTTCACTAACCATAAATATGCAATGTTAGTATTTGATACATATGTCATTTTATTCTACTGACATTAACCTCAAAACTACACAAGTTACGTTCTGCCAAAATAACAGCGTTATAAATTTATAATTTTTTGAAAATGTCAAGTTTTGTGCCTGAAAACGTGCATTTGCAGCACGCATTACTTTTCTTGTTTCATCAAACGAAAGAAGCCGCTGAAAGTCATCGTTTGCTGGTAGAGACTTACGGTGAGCATGCTCCAACCATAAGAACATGTGAAAGGTGGTTTCGACAATTCAAATGTCGTGATTTCAACATTCAAGACAAAGAACATACTGGTAGGCCGAAAACGTTTGAAAATGCGAAATTGCAGGAGTTATTCGACTGCAAGGCTAAAACGCTTTGGTCGCAAGACCATGCTCTGTCTGGTGGCACCTGGTTGGTGTCGTATATTATGAACTGTTGAAACCTGGAGAAACAGTTTATACTGATCGCCGCCGACAAAAAATGATCAATTTGAATTCAATTCAAATTGATCAAAATGTATAGAATCAAATGGCCAACACTTTGAATAAATACATTTTAACTATCCATTGTAAATAACGTGTTTTCTTTAGCGAAAAAACCGGAAAGGGGGTTAGCGACACACCTGGTAATTTATGTGTAGAGCATTATCTTATTATAGTGCTTAAAATGTTAAAATTACCATTTGCAATAAAATAAAGTTGATTTCGAATCGAAAATATGTTTAAATTTTTTAATTAATCAAAATTATGAATATTTAAAAAAAAAATTACTAGGGAAATTACAAAATTGAAATTGTAAATAAGAACTGTTTATAGAAGATTTTTTAAGAAATATTCTACTTTTATAACGTAATTTAAACGCCTTTGGTGCTAACTAGAAACTTTATGTCGAATTTTGTAAAAAGATCTGAACTTTAAACATTATACAATAAAAACCACATTTAAATTTATTTTTATCTTCGCACATTTTTGTGATTATTGAAACGTTGATTCTTTGGGTTTTTTAAACTCTATGCGATTTTCCATTTGATGTAAACTTGAAATAGCAGTTGTGTTCACGATGAATAACAAAAGAGCATATTTGATGAAGCCACTAAAGTGATTTGTACGTAAAGAAAACTGTAAAAGCATGCTGAACGCCATCAAAAGAATGAACTTGCAAACACTGTTGGACAGAAACTGCAAAAACAGAAACGCAACTTGCAGGACAGTTTGGTTTAACGCAGTAAACAATTTTCATACATTTACATGCAATGTGTAAGGGCAGAAAGTAAGCAGATGGGTTCCGCATGAACTGTGTGATGACAATAAAATTTGACACTCTCAATCTCAATCAAAACTCTGGAAAAAGTATTTTCTGCACAGATCCAACACAGAAATAAAAACCTTCTGATATCCCGAAGTGTACAAAATTATAAGGTCATCCTAATGAGACTTTGAGTTCGTTCAAAAACCCAATATACACGCCAAGGCAGTTTTGCTCTCCATCTGGTAAGATTAGAAAAGTGTATGATAATTACGAAATGTTACAGGCTGATTACACCGTTATGAAACGGAAATTGACCAATTTGAGCTATGCGTTCAAGGAAAAGTGACCATTATCTAGCCAAGGATGTCAAAAGTGATCATATTTCTTAAGAATCCCCGATCAGATGTTGCGAAAGCGAGTTAGGACCAAATATTTACTTTGGTCTGGGAATGTTCCGTATAGCCCACTCATGGTTTTTTTTCAATTTAACTTCTCAGTTAACTGACTATCAGCTACCACCTTTTTCGGTTGGTGAAGCATCACTTGGATTATGCACATTTATGACACTGGAAGAGATATGAAAATGCATTGATGACGCCTTGAAGTCGGCAAGCATCTATTATCAGGAAATTCGCTAGCTGCTAGAAAGATGGCGAAGTGTCATCGATGTAAGTACCGAGCTGATGTTCTCCGAGCAAAACTTTGAGCCTACGAAAGAGAAATAAGTCCCGATCGTTCATCTTCAAGCAAGCTGGTACAACCACATTTAAATTCAGCTGCCTAAAATTTCACGCTTGTAAATGATGGTGTAAAGTTCCCGAAAATAACATCCATCTCGGCTTTAATTTGTTTAGTCTTTGATAACCTTTCGAATGTAAGAATTTAATAACAGCTCGATATTCGATTTTTCTATCTTTACACAAACGCTAACTTAGACTGACATAAATGACTGTTAAACAACAACTGAACATCTAATATGGCTGAAATATTCAAGGTTTTCTTTCAACGTATGCTGAACTATATTACCAGAATATTTTTGACGAGTAATGCATCTTCATGTTGAGGCTAGAAACTTCTCAGACTACCCTCGTAATATGTTTTTGCTTATTGTTAAATAAAAGTTGAATTAAAAAAAAAACTGTAATGCTTTTTGCTTACCTAGTATATACACTCATGAAAATAGTCCAAGGGACAACTATATAAAGATCTTTGAAACAGTGTTAACAAAATACTCTAGTTTTGTTTAGAGCAGAGTTTTTTTACTATTTGATTTTTGTGTATTTCTTAAGCTCAGTTGTTTATGGAATATTTTAATAATTTTCTCTTAAGAAATATCCATAAAACTTCAAAACATTTTTTAGTCTGAAAAGGGTGTTTTTTGTGTATGTGAATAGATTTTTGTTTTGTCTTTCATTTGTTAATAAAGAAAAAACGTTAGTTAATTGAAGGGATATGATGTTTCATGCCCTTCAAATGCAGTTGCTGAAGCCCTTGACGTCACAGAAGCGTACTTAATAGTTTATGGTTTAGGTTTCAAGAAACAGGTGACGTGGCCGAACGACAGGCCGTACAAAAATAACTTCAAGTCTCTAATTAGTTTCAAGACTGTTTTCTTTGACTAGGGGCTTTACGGAACCGCAATGTTACAGCAATGCAATTATTAAATCGACTGCGTACCACACATTAACTGAAATACACTCCATTAGGCCAGATGTCATGCCCGAAGACCAGTGAGAGTGCCTGTGTTATCCTGAGGAAATTGCGACAATAGGCTTCAGCAAACTGGTGTAGGCTCGTCTGGTTCTTTGTTTTCTTCTCCGATAAGTCTCGATTTAAACTGGTTCTAGATATACTCAGAACAAGGGCGTCGAAACGACCTGAAAACCCCGAAATGCTTGGTAACAGTTCAGGAAGTTCACAGTCAGTATGATGGCAGTGTAATAGTTTGAGGGATACTCGTTTACTTAAGGGTGATTGATTAACAATGTCGATTTTGCTTTTGGATTAATGGACCTTCTTTCATTTGAAGAAAACGGCTGCTGAATGTCATCGATTGTTGGTTGAAATTTATGGTGAACATGCTCTAATCCAAAAAACTTATGAACGATGGTTTAAATGTTTTAAAAATGGTAATTTTGATATAAAATACAAACGTTTGATATAAAAGAGGAGCGTTTAGAACAGCTGAAAAAGTTTGAAGATGCAGATTTGCAAGAATTATTGGATGAAGATTCAACCCAAAGTGCAAAAAATCATGGATATACCCATGCTAGCTTTCACCATCATAACCAGTACACAATATACATGGAAAAGAAGGCTATGCTTTGTATTTGGTGGGATAGTAGGGGAGCTGTGTATTACGAACTGCTGAAACCTGGTGCAACGATTACTCCCGATCAATTCCGGCAACAATTGATAATATTGAACCGAGCATTGAAGGAAAAACGACCAGAATATGCTCAAAAACACGATATAGTCATTTTTCAACAAGACAATGCTCAGCCCCATGTTGCAAAATGCGTAAAAACTATTTGGAAAAAGCTAAATGGGACGTACTACCCCACCCGCCATATTCAGACGACTTAGCCCCTTCGGACTACCTCTTATTTCGATGCAGCCGGACTTCCAGAACAACACTTCTTATGAAGAAGCGATAATTTGGCTTGATGATTGGTTGGCCTCAAAAAACCAAAAGTTCTTTTGGCGCGGAATCCATTCGTTGATAGAAAAATGGGAAAAAGTAATAGCTCACGATGGAAAATACTTTGATTATTAAGGCAATTTACTTTGTTATGGAAATAAACGCTCAAATTTTGCGAAAAAGTGGACAATGTTAACCGAAACACCTATTAGAACAATTTTTTAATGCACCTGATTATTGCAATATCATTCCGAGTCCGTTGTGGTACCATTTGTATAACAAGCTGGTCCTTAATTTCGACTGATGCATGACAATGTGCTTCCTCATACAGGTAGAATGGTACGTACTCATCTCGAACGTCACGAGGTTGGGGTTTTTCCATGGCCTGCGCAATCACCAGATCTCAACCCTATCCGAACATTAGTGGAACATGTTAGGTAGGCGACTTTTCAGGCATAATGTATTGATTAATACGCGAGAACAAAGATTTGAATGCATTTTTACTGAATGGAAAGAAACAGAGAATAGAGATTAATGCCAGTGATAATTTATTATTAACCCTCAAAAGAAATACTGGGTATGGACACAGAGGTGAATTAAAAATGTTTTCCCTTATAAATGGTCACGTTGAGGGGATGCATTTGAGAGGGGGGGGGGATTTTACTATCCCCACTACAGATCCTCCACTATAGCCATCTTAAGATGTAAATACTAACAACAATATAAGTAACCGAAGTCAGTCTATGGGTATACGCCACCCAGTGCTGTTGTTGTGTCAGTGTTTTGTCAATTTATTTAAATAGCCTTTTTGCACAAACAGTGTGTTTTTTTCGATCTTGACACAGTTTGTGGTAAGTAAATCATAAATATTATATTTTCTATAGTATTTTTATTGAAAACTTTGTTTTTTATTTTTTTTACATTTATTTATCGGTTTATATCATTTTCAATTTAGTTTCAAAATGAACATGCGTTTTCGTACTCATTGTGCGTCTGAAGTAGAAGTGTTATATCAGGCAGCTGATATTTTTCGACGACAAAGAGAGTGAAAGCGAGACCGAATCGGTTTTTAAAGAGCATCACACCACTGAAATTTACCTAACTAAATAAACGTATTTTTTTTAATAAAACTAAATTATGTAATAAGTACCTGAAAGTACATTAAGTCCCCTTTTAAATGCCTTTGGAAGAAAGTTTTTATCTATAAATTTCGCCTAGATACGATAGTTTGAATAGAACACGTCATTTTAACATTTTTTTGAATTTTTACTGATTTTTTCCATGGTATTAGGAATACTATTATTTTTTAAAATATTCTATTGACAGTCTTTTTCTATACTGAAATATATTAAATTGGATAATTTAATCAAAATGTATTAATAATCAAAGACATACCCATGTGCTCCTGAATGGGGAAGCACATAAGTGCTTCTCTTGAGGGTTAAGTATGTCCGTAAAGCGCAGCGTAGTCATAAATAACCGAGGAGTTCATATATAATTCTAAAAAATACCAGTTTTTGATTTTGAACATTTAAAAAATTTAATTAATATTCCTTGTTAGTTTAAAAAATTTAATTAATATTCTTTGTTAGTTCAAAAAATTGAATTAATATTCTTTGTTAGGGTTGTTCAAAAAATGGTTCAGTTTTAGTGTTCTTTTGGGAATTTTATAACAATTTTATATGGGCTTTTGAAATAATTTTGCTTAAAAAATAGGATTTAGTATTTATAAGAATAGTTTGAAATAATAAACAAATATTGATTTGCAGCTATTTCGTTTTCCTGTTTCAGATTAATTTGAGGTCTGTATAACTATAACTTTACAAAAAGATCAAAAGATATATAAGTTCACCATTCATAGAACAACCAGCTATGAAATTGTTATTTAAGAGACGTGCACTTAGAAAATATATCAATTTAGGAACTGATTCTATTGTAATAATTCACTAGCATCCCTGGTATTAATATTGAACCCTTCAAAATATCTATATTGGTATGTTAAGGGTCCACAAAAAATATACATATCCAAAACCACAAACATTAACCACATGAATAATCCATTTTGTCAAATAAATAATGCAGCGTCGGGTTTTAAATACTGTCCCGAAGGAAAGGTCTTTTTTTGTTTGCGTTTTAAGTCACTTTAGTTTGTTTAGCTTCGTCCATAGCTATCTATCTACGTTAAACGAGTATACAATATGATAAATATCGTTGGCAAATGTGCCATGGAAATCGTATCACAAATATTTACAGTTATGCCGTATCTATAGAATAGGCTTAACAAAAGTTTCATTCAATAATATGAATCCGTAATCAAATAACATTTGTTTTACTTGTATGTACTGATAAATTATGGAAATATTCTTACTCTAATGTTTGTTGTGATTGATAATCACAACAGTTTTAGTTTAATTGATGACTGCTATTCATTTTGGAGTTATCTTATACGTTTACAAACATGTTATACGAGCATCACTCCGAAATGTTTGAGATATGGGCACACTAGATAAGTCGGATGCACCTCATTTCATGACTGTTCAAAAGTATTTCCTTCAAACTTTACGTTTTTTAAGATCAATTTTTCTGTAGTTACAAGATATTACTCAACTCGCAGTGCCATCGCACAAATGAAGTCAGAAAATATTTTATGGGAATATACCGCTATCATGTTACCTTGCTTGCATTAAGGCTATGATGTGCATTATGTGGTATATAAACCAGTATAAACCTAAAGGCCCACAGTACCAAATCCCATGAATAAGCCGGTTTAAAATTTCTACATATATCTGAGTACCAAGATTGAGTCTTTTAATTTTTCAATGCAGTTACCTTGCGATTCATTAGATTTAGATCAATAACGTTCCACCTATTTAATACCGTTAATAAAATGTAATTAGTCTATTTCTGCAAAAATATCGGGTGGTCTCAACTTTGACTTCAAAATTTAGAGTAATTTTTTACCCAGCAAGCTATTTCTTCACGTTTGGAAAGAGGAATGGCTGGGAGCCAAATATAGTGCATACAGCGCATGTCGAAGTACTTCGAATAATAGATAATGAATTATTATTACATATACATTATACTGTTGATAGAACACTTTCTTTTGGACCAGATGTGAAGTATTGCTGTTGTCACTTCTCTATCGTCGATATTCCGTAAGCATGCCATTATCAGCATGCCATGCCATGCATGCCATGCCATGCATGCCATTATATATATATATATATATATATATATATATATATATATATATATATATATATATATATATATATATATATATATATTTTTGTGCAAATAATGCACATAATGAAATTTGCACAAAAAATATATATATATATATATATATATATATATATATATATATATATATATATATATATATATATATATATATATATATATATTCAGTTTTTCTGATCTATTTATTCACAGTATGAATATATTCATTCGTAGATGACACATTATTTTATAATACATTTATTTTTAACAACAATATTCACACACGTATATATTATCTGCTATATAGAACTGTAGCTTAGATAGAACCATACCTGATGAAAATTGTTGTTGATATTAATTTACAGTATCACACATTAGCCTTTCGGAAAAAGTGAATCTAACAGCATTTGGTTTCAGATCAATTCAATCAACGAAAAAGCAAAAAAAAAGTGGCACCTGATACTTTAATGCGCTGATAATGACATGCTTACGGAATATTGATGATAGAGAAGTGACAACAGTAATACTTCACCAGTAATTACCCATTTACCTTGCGCGCCCAGAAACCATTACCCCCTGAGTCCTACGCCAACGGAAGGACACTACTCGTAATTAGTGGGGCGGGGGTGGTACTCCTCCATGGTACCCATGTTAGACGAGCTCACTGATCAAGGTTGGATGGGTAACAGTCTAGACCGCTCCAGCTAGCTTTACTGGTACAGCTAACAGTAATTAAAGTTATTAAATTACCAAAAAATGTCAATTCTTACGGGTTATGGGACGGTAGTAATTTGCACTCAACATCCACATCTGGTCAAAAAGATAGTGCTCTATCACCAGTATAATGTATATGTAATAATAATTCATTATGTATTTTTCGAAGTACTTCGACATGTGCTGTATTCACTATATTTGGTTCCCAGCCATTCCTCTTTTCAAACGTGAAGAAATAGCTTGCTGGGTATAAAATGACTCCAAATCTCGAAGTCAAAGTTGAGACCACCCAATATTTTTGCAGAAATAGACTAATTACATTTTATTAACGGTATTAAACAGGTGGAACGTTATTGATCTAAATCTAATGAATCGCAAGGTAACTGCATTGAAAAATTAGAGACTCAAGCTTGGTACTCAAATATATGCAGAAATTTTAAGCCGGCTTTATTCATTCGATTTCGTACTGTGAGCCTTTGGGTTACTCGTTTATATGTCACATATTGCACATCATAGCCTCAATGCAAGCAAGGTAACATGGTAGCGGTATATTCCCATAAAAGATTTTCTGACTTCATTTGTGCGATGGCACTGCGAGTTGAGTAATATCTTGTAGTTATGGAAAAATTGGTCCTAAAAAACGTGAAGTCTGAAGGGAATACTTTTGAACAATCATAAGGTTATGTATATCCGACTTATCTAGTGTGCCCATATCTCAAACATTTCGGAGTGATGTTTATATAACACGTTTGTAAACGCATAAGATAACTCCAAAACGAATAGCAATCATTAATTAAACTAAAACTGTTGTGATTATAAATCACACCAAACATTAGACTAAGAATATTTCCATAATTTATCAGTACAAATACGTAAAACAAATGTAATTTGATTACGGATTCATATAATTGTATGAAACTTTTGTTAAGGCTATTCTGTAGATAAGACATAACTGCAAATATTTGTGATACGATTTCCATGTATGATACACTTTCCTTACAGGTTATAGACTATATATATATATATATATATATATATATATATATATATATATATATATATATATATATATATATATATATATATATATATATATATATATATATATATATATATATATATATATATATATATAGAATGTGTGGCACCCCCATATCGACACCCCCATATCTCCGCTATTTGAAGCAATACAAATTTGAAGTTTTGCACACGTGGATTGGTCACATTTTTTAAGATACTCAACAGAAATCTGAACTTTAAACTCAGCCTACTACGAATTCGCCATCAAGGTCAATTCTGAATATTTTGCTTCCAGTTAGGGATATCAAAAAAGGTTATTAGAAAAAGTTGTTCGGAATATTATTTTAACCCCATATACCGAGTTTCATGATAGAATTCGCATTTTTAATTTTTTCATTATTTTGGTCTATACACAAAATTATAACAAGTTAATTCTTTTAATTTGATAATTAGTATGCCATGGTGAGTAAAAACTTGACACATTGTCAATAGTGTCATATATTCAAATATTTCAGTAAAATAAATAGCACTTACAAAGGAATAATTATTTTATTATTATTGGAAAACAATTTTTGGTAACTGATCAAATTTAGGAAAAATTATATAGTATATAACAATAATTTTCATAATACAAATAATTAACTATCAAATGTGATCTCTCTCAACTAGTCCTTGGTCTATTCAAATACATTTTTCGATTCCTTTACGATTCTGTTGTAATAATTTTGTGTATAGACCAAAATAATGACAAAATTAAAAATGCGAATTTTGTCATGAAACTTGGTATATGGGGTTAGAATAACATCCTGAACAACTTTTTCTAATAACTTTTTTCGGTATATCTAACGCGAAGTAAAATATCGAGAATTGGCCCTGTTTGTGAATTCGTAGTAGACTTATTTTAAAGTTCAGATTTGACTTGAGTATCTTAAAAAACGTCACCCATCAATCTATCTGACTGTGCAAAGATTCAAATTTGTATTCCTTCAAATAGCGAAAATGTGGGGGTGTCTTCATCTTAAATGCGACACACTGTGTTTATACCAGGTGTCCCATTAAGGATGGATCGCGGCCGTATCTTGAAAACTATTTTTCCCACAGCTTTGCGGAAAAAAATATTATACTAAAACTGACTGTGAGAAATTCACCAAAAATATTTTTAAGCTTCTAAAACGACCGCAAGAGGGCGTGACGAGCTAAACATTTTTAAAAATCTTTTTTTTTGTGTATTTTCAAGTGTTAACCGAGTAAGAAAAATTCTCAGTTATAATTAGCAAACTGTCTCCTACAACTTTGTTTTATGACATTTTGCCGTAACTTCGCGAATAAAGAAATGGGGAGGAGTTTTACTTATTTAGATAAAAAGTCGTCTAATGTCCTTTTGCCTAAACCGATTTTCCTCAATTTGGATTCATTTAAAAGGTAATTGCTGGGACAATCAGATAATCTGGGAGATAAATTATTTAGTTTATAAATGAAACCGCGAGGTGGCGTTACATTCAACAATAGTTTTTTTGAAGTTTTGTTCAGTTTTTTCAAATGGAATGGTACAGCTTTTATGACATGGCTAGAAAGGTAATTTAAAGCGGAATCATCCAGTGAAAACCCAAAATCGATATCTCTGACATGTCAAGAGATATTTCCATTTTTCTGAAAAAATCAGTTAGTTTTAATTTTTACCGTAATATTAAATTAAAAATTGGTCTTAATATAGTACAGCTTTTATTACATGGCTAGAAAGGTAATTTAAAGACGAATTCGGTTTCCTCAAACATGAAGAAATGACTGGCTGCAAAGAAATTCACATCAAATGAAGAAATCATTCAGAAACATAGGACTATTTAGCAGAGTTCCAAATTCCAACTTTTTGGAAAGCATAAAAAGTTGGCAAATCGTTGATGAAGTGTATCGAACTAAAAGGAGACAACGTTTAAAAAATAAATCGATTAAAATTATAAATCGATTTAAATTTAATTTAAAAAGTATATGATTTTTTAGTTTACCCTTTGGACCTTCGTACGCGTGGATTGGTCACATTTTTTAAGATACTCAACAGAAATCTGAACTTTAAACTCAGCCTACTACGAATTCGCCATCAAGGTCAATTCTGAATATTTTGCTTCCAGTTAGGGATATCAAAAAAGGTTATTAGAAAAAGTTGTTCGGAATATTATTTTAACCCCATATACCGAGTTTCATGATAGAATTCGCATTTTTAATTTTTTCATTATTTTGGTCTATACACAAAATTATAACAAGTTAATTCTTTTAATTTGATAATTAGTGTGCCATGGTGAGTAAAAACTTGACACATTGTCAATAGTGTCATATATTCAAATATTTCAGTAAAATAAATAGCACTTACAAAGGAATAATTATTTTATTATTATTGGAAAACAATTTTTGGTAACTGATCAAATTTAGGAAAAATTATATAGTATATAACAATAATTTTCATAATACAAATAATTAACTATCAAATGTGATCTCTCTCAACTAGTCCTTGGTCTATTCAAATACATTTTTCGATTCCTTTACGATTCTGTTGTAATAATTTTGTGTATAGACCAAAATAATGACAAAATTAAAAATGCGAATTTTGTCATGAAACTTGGTATATGAGGTTAGAATAACATCCTGAACAACTTTTTCTAATAACTTTTTTCGGTATATCTAACGCGAAGTAAAATATCGAGAATTGGCATCACTTGGATTATGCACATTTATGACACTGGAAGAGATATGAAAATGCATTGATGACGCCTTGAAGTCGGCAAGCATCTATTATCAGGAAATTCGCTAGCTGCTAGAAAGATGGCGAAGTGTCATCGATGTAAGTACCGAGCTGATGTTCTCCGAGCAAAACTTTGAGCCTACGAAAGAGAAATAAGTCCCGATCGTTCATCTTCAAGCAAGCTGGTACAACCACATTTAAATTCAGCTGCCTAAAATTTCACGCTTGTAAATGATGGTGTAAAGTTCCCGAAAATAACATCCATCTCGGCTTTAATTTGTTTAGTCTTTGATAACCTTTCGAATGTAAGAATTTAATAACAACTGTTGTTGTGTCAGTGTTTTGTCAATTTATTTAAATAGCCTTTTTGCACAAACAGTGTGTTTTTTTCGATCTTGACACAGTTTGTGGTAAGTAAATCATAAATATTATATTTTCTATAGTATTTTTATTGAAAACTTTGTTTTTTATTTTTTTTACATTTATTTATCGGTTTATATCATTTTCAATTTAGTTTCAAAATGAACATGCGTTTTCGTACTCATTGTGCGTCTGAAGTAGAAGTGTTATATCAGGCAGCTGATATTTTTCGACGACAAAGAGAGTGAAAGCGAGACCGAATCGGTTTTTAAAGAGCATCACACCACTGAAATTTACCTAACTAAATAAACGTATTTTTTTTAATAAAACTAAATTATGTAATAAGTACCTGAAAGTACATTAAGTCCCCTTTTAAATGCCTTTGGAAGAAAGTTTTTATCTATAAATTTCGCCTAGATACGATAGTTTGAATAGAACACGTCATTTTAACATTTTTTTTGAATTTTTACTGATTTTTTCCATGGTATTAGGAATACTATTATTTTTTAAAATATTCTATTGACAGTCTTTTTCTATACTGAAATATATTAAATTGGATAATTTAATCAAAATGTATTAATAATCAAAGACATACCCATGTGCTCCTGAATGGGGAAGCACATAAGTGCTTCTCTTGAGGGTTAAGTATGTCCGTAAAGCGCAGCGTAGTCATAAATAACCGAGGAGTTCATATATAATTCTAAAAAATACCAGTTTTTGATTTTGAACATTTAAAAAATTTAATTAATATTCCTTGTTAGTTTAAAAAATTTAATTAATATTCTTTGTTAGTTCAAAAAATTGAATTAATATTCTTTGTTAGGGTTGTTCAAAAAATGGTTCAGTTTTAGTGTTCTTTTGGGAATTTTATAACAATTTTATATGGGCTTTTGAAATAATTTTGCTTAAAAAATAGGATTTAGTATTTATAAGAATAGTTTGAAATAATAAACAAATATTGATTTGCAGCTATTTCGTTTTCCTGTTTCAGATTAATTTGAGGTCTGTATAACTATAACTTTACAAAAAGATCAAAAGATATATAAGTTCACCATTCATAGAACAACCAGCTATGAAATTGTTATTTAAGAGACGTGCACCTTAGAAAATATATCAATTTAGGAACTGATTCTATTGTAATAATTCACTAGCATCCCTGGTATTAATATTGAACCCTTCAAAATATCTATATTGGTATGTTAAGGGTCCACAAAAAATATACATATCCAAAACCACAAACATTAACCACATGAATAATCCATTTTGTCAAATAAATAATGCAGCGTCGGGTTTTAAATACTGTCCCGAAGGAAAGGTCTTTTTTTGTTTGCGTTTTAAGTCACTTTAGTTTGTTTAGCTTCGTCCATAGCTATCTATCTACGTTAAACGAGTATACAATATGATAAATATCGTTGGCAAATGTGCCATGGAAATCGTATCACAAATATTTACAGTTATGCCGTATCTATAGAATAGGCTTAACAAAAGTTTCATTCAATAATATGAATCCGTAATCAAATAACATTTGTTTTACTTGTATGTACTGATAAATTATGGAAATATTCTTACTCTAATGTTTGTTGTGATTGATAATCACAACAGTTTTAGTTTAATTGATGACTGCTATTCATTTTGGAGTTATCTTATACGTTTACAAACATGTTATACGAGCATCACTCCGAAATGTTTGAGATATGGGCACACTAGATAAGTCGGATGCACCTCATTTCATGACTGTTCAAAAGTATTTCCTTCAAACTTTACGTTTTTTAAGATCAATTTTTCTGTAGTTACAAGATATTACTCAACTCGCAGTGCCATCGCACAAATGAAGTCAGAAAATATTTTATGGGAATATACCGCTATCATGTTACCTTGCTTGCATTAAGGCTATGATGTGCATTATGTGGTATATAAACCAGTATAAACCTAAAGGCCCACAGTACCAAATCCCATGAATAAGCCGGTTTAAAATTTCTACATATATCTGAGTACCAAGATTGAGTCTTTTAATTTTTCAATGCAGTTACCTTGCGATTCATTAGATTTAGATCAATAACGTTCCACCTATTTAATACCGTTAATAAAATGTAATTAGTCTATTTCTGCAAAAATATCGGGTGGTCTCAACTTTGACTTCAAAATTTAGAGTAATTTTTTACCCAGCAAGCTATTTCTTCACGTTTGGAAAGAGGAATGGCTGGGAGCCAAATATAGTGCATACAGCGCATGTCGAAGTACTTCGAATAATAGATAATGAATTATTATTACATATACATTATACTGTTGATAGAACACTTTCTTTTGGACCAGATGTGAAGTATTGCTGTTGTCACTTCTCTATCGTCGATATTCCGTAAGCATGCCATTATCAGCATGCCATGCCATGCATGCCATGCCATGCATGCCATTATATATATATATATATATATATATATATATATATATATATATATATATATATATTTTTGTGCAAATAATGCACATAATGAAATTTGCACAAAAAAAATATATATATATATATATATATATATATATATATATATATATATATATATATATATATATATATATATATATATATATATATATATATATTCAGTTTTTCTGATCTATTTATTCACAGTATGAATATATTCATTCGTAGATGACACATTATTTTATAATACATTTATTTTTAACAACAATATTCACACACGTATATATTATCTGCTATATAGAACTGTAGCTTAGATAGAACCATACCTGATGAAAATTGTTGTTGATATTAATTTACAGTATCACACATTAGCCTTTCGGAAAAAGTGAATCTAACAGCATTTGGTTTCAGATCAATTCAATCAACGAAAAAGCAAAAAAAAAGTGGCACCTGATACTTTAATGCGCTGATAATGACATGCTTACGGAATATTGATGATAGAGAAGTGACAACAGTAATACTTCACCAGTAATTACCCATTTACCTTGCGCGCCCAGAAACCATTACCCCCTGAGTCCTACGCCAACGGAAGGACACTACTCGTAATTAGTGGGGCGGGGGTGGTACTCCTCCATGGTACCCATGTTAGACGAGCTCACTGATCAAGGTTGGATGGGTAACAGTCTAGACCGCTCCAGCTAGCTTTACTGGTACAGCTAACAGTAATTAAAGTTATTAAATTACCAAAAAATGTCAATTCTTACGGGTTATGGGACGGTAGTAATTTGCACTCAACATCCACATCTGGTCAAAAAGATAGTGCTCTATCACCAGTATAATGTATATGTAATAATAATTCATTATGTATTTTTCGAAGTACTTCGACATGTGCTGTATTCACTATATTTGGTTCCCAGCCATTCCTCTTTTCAAACGTGAAGAAATAGCTTGCTGGGTATAAAATGACTCCAAATCTCGAAGTCAAAGTTGAGACCACCCAATATTTTTGCAGAAATAGACTAATTACATTTTATTAACGGTATTAAACAGGTGGAACGTTATTGATCTAAATCTAATGAATCGCAAGGTAACTGCATTGAAAAATTAGAGACTCAAGCTTGGTACTCAAATATATGCAGAAATTTTAAGCCGGCTTTATTCATTCGATTTCGTACTGTGAGCCTTTGGGTTACTCGTTTATATGTCACATATTGCACATCATAGCCTCAATGCAAGCAAGGTAACATGGTAGCGGTATATTCCCATAAAAGATTTTCTGACTTCATTTGTGCGATGGCACTGCGAGTTGAGTAATATCTTGTAGTTATGGAAAAATTGGTCCTAAAAAACGTGAAGTCTGAAGGGAATACTTTTGAACAATCATAAGGTTATGTATATCCGACTTATCTAGTGTGCCCATATCTCAAACATTTCGGAGTGATGTTTATATAACACGTTTGTAAACGCATAAGATAACTCCAAAACGAATAGCAATCATTAATTAAACTAAAACTGTTGTGATTATAAATCACACCAAACATTAGACTAAGAATATTTCCATAATTTATCAGTACAAATACGTAAAACAAATGTAATTTGATTACGGATTCATATAATTGTATGAAACTTTTGTTAAGGCTATTCTGTAGATAAGACATAACTGCAAATATTTGTGATACGATTTCCATGTATGATACACTTTCCTTACAGGTTATAGACTATATATATATATATATATATATATATATATATATATATATATATATATATATATATATATAGAATGTGTGGCACCCCCATATCGACACCCCCATATCTCCGCTATTTGAAGCAATACAAATTTGAAGTTTTGCACACGTGGATTGGTCACATTTTTTAAGATACTCAACAGAAATCTGAACTTTAAACTCAGCCTACTACGAATTCGCCATCAAGGTCAATTCTGAATATTTTGCTTCCAGTTAGGGATATCAAAAAAGGTTATTAGAAAAAGTTGTTCGGAATATTATTTTAACCCCATATACCGAGTTTCATGATAGAATTCGCATTTTTAATTTTTTCATTATTTTGGTCTATACACAAAATTATAACAAGTTAATTCTTTTAATTTGATAATTAGTGTGCCATGGTGAGTAAAAACTTGACACATTGTCAATAGTGTCATATATTCAAATATTTCAGTAAAATAAATAGCACTTACAAAGGAATAATTATTTTATTATTATTGGAAAACAATTTTTGGTAACTGATCAAATTTAGGAAAAATTATATAGTATATAACAATAATTTTCATAATACAAATAATTAACTATCAAATGTGATCTCTCTCAACTAGTCCTTGGTCTATTCAAATACATTTTTCGATTCCTTTACGATTCTGTTGTAATAATTTTGTGTATAGACCAAAATAATGACAAAATTAAAAATGCGAATTTTGTCATGAAACTTGGTATATGGGGTTAGAATAACATCCTGAACAACTTTTTCTAATAACTTTTTTCGGTATATCTAACGCGAAGTAAAATATCGAGAATTGGCCCTGTTTGTGAATTCGTAGTAGACTTATTTTAAAGTTCAGATTTGACTTGAGTATCTTAAAAAACGTCACCCATCAATCTATCTGACTGTGCAAAGATTCAAATTTGTATTCCTTCAAATAGCGAAAATGTGGGGGTGTCTTCATCTTAAATGCGACACACTGTGTTTATACCAGGTGTCCCATTAAGGATGGATCGCGGCCGTATCTTGAAAACTATTTTTCCCACAGCTTTGCGGAAAAAAATATTATACTAAAACTGACTGTGAGAAATTCACCAAAAATATTTTTAAGCTTCTAAAACGACCGCAAGAGGGCGTGACGAGCTAAACATTTTTAAAAATCTTTTTTTTTGTGTATTTTCAAGTGTTAACCGAGTAAGAAAAATTCTCAGTTATAATTAGCAAACTGTCTCCTACAACTTTGTTTTATGACATTTTGCCGTAACTTCGCGAATAAAGAAGTGGGGAGGAGTTTTACTTATTTAGATAAAAAGTCGTCTAATGTCCTTTTGCCTAAACCGATTTTCCTCAATTTGGATTCATTTAAAAGGTAATTGCTGGGACAATCAGATAATCTGGGAGATAAATTATTTAGTTTATAAATGAAACCGCGAGGTGGCGTTACATTCAACAATAGTTTTTTTGAAGTTTTGTTCAGTTTTTTCAAATGGAATGGTACAGCTTTTATGACATGGCTAGAAAGGTAATTTAAAGCGGAATCATCCAGTGAAAACCCAAAATCGATATCTCTGACATGTCAAGAGATATTTCCATTTTTCTGAAAAAATCAGTTAGTTTTAATTTTTACCGTAATATTAAATTAAAAATTGGTCTTAATATAGTACAGCTTTTATTACATGGCTAGAAAGGTAATTTAAAGACGAATTCGGTTTCCTCAAACATGAAGAAATGACTGGCTGCAAAGAAATTCACATCAAATGAAGAAATCATTTCAGAAACATAGGACTATTTAGCAGAGTTCCAAATTCCAACTTTTTGGAAAGCATAAAAAGTTGGCAAATCGTTGATGAAGTGTATCGAACTAAAAGGAGACAACGTTAAAAAATAAATCGATTAAAATTATAAATCGATTTAAATTTAATTTAAAAAGTATATGATTTTTTAGTTTACCCTTTGGACCTTCGTACGCGTGGATTGGTCACATTTTTTAAGATACTCAACAGAAATCTGAACTTTAAACTCAGCCTACTACGAATTCGCCATCAAGGTCAATTCTGAATATTTTGCTTCCAGTTAGGGATATCAAAAAAGGTTATTAGAAAAAGTTGTTCGGAATATTATTTTAACCCCATATACCGAGTTTCATGATAGAATTCGCATTTTTAATTTTTTCATTATTTTGGTCTATACACAAAATTATAACAAGTTAATTCTTTTAATTTGATAATTAGTGTGCCATGGTGAGTAAAAACTTGACACATTGTCAATAGTGTCATATATTCAAATATTTCAGTAAAATAAATAGCACTTACAAAGGAATAATTATTTTATTATTATTGGAAAACAATTTTTGGTAACTGATCAAATTTAGGAAAAATTATATAGTATATAACAATAATTTTCATAATACAAATAATTAACTATCAAATGTGATCTCTCTCAACTAGTCCTTGGTCTATTCAAATACATTTTTCGATTCCTTTACGATTCTGTTGTAATAATTTTGTGTATAGACCAAAATAATGACAAAATTAAAAATGCGAATTTTGTCATGAAACTTGGTATATGGGGTTAGAATAACATCCTGAACAACTTTTTCTAATAACTTTTTTCGGTATATCTAACGCGAAGTAAAATATCGAGAATTGGCCCTGTTTGTGAATTCGTAGTAGACTTATTTTAAAGTTCAGATTTGACTTGAGTATCTTAAAAAACGTCACCCATCAATCTATCTGACTGTGCAAAGATTCAAATTTGTATTCCTTCAAATAGCGAAAATGTGGGGGTGTCTTCATCTTAAATGCGACACACTGTGTTTATACCAGGTGTCCCATTAAGGATGGATCGCGGCCGTATCTTGAAAACTATTTTTCCCACAGCTTTGCGGAAAAAAATATTATACTAAAACTGACTGTGAGAAATTCACCAAAAATATTTTTAAGCTTCTAAAACGACCGCAAGAGGGCGTGACGAGCTAAACATTTTTAAAAATCTTTTTTTTTGTGTATTTTCAAGTGTTAACCGAGTAAGAAAAATTCTCAGTTATAATTAGCAAACTGTCTCCTACAACTTTGTTTTATGACATTTTGCCGTAACTTCGCGAATAAAGAAGTGGGGAGGAGTTTTACTTATTTAGATAAAAAGTCGTCTAATGTCCTTTTGCCTAAACCGATTTTCCTCAATTTGGATTCATTTAAAAGGTAATTGCTGGGACAATCAGATAATCTGGGAGATAAATTATTTAGTTTATAAATGAAACCGCGAGGTGGCGTTACATTCAACAATAGTTTTTTTGAAGTTTTGTTCAGTTTTTTCAAATGGAATGGTACAGCTTTTATGACATGGCTAGAAAGGTAATTTAAAGCGGAATCATCCAGTGAAAACCCAAAATCGATATCTCTGACATGTCAAGAGATATTTCCATTTTTCTGAAAAAATCAGTTAGTTTTAATTTTTACCGTAATATTAAATTAAAAATTGGTCTTAATATAGTACAGCTTTTATTACATGGCTAGAAAGGTAATTTAAAGACGAATTCGGTTTCCTCAAACATGAAGAAATGACTGGCTGCAAAGAAATTCACATCAAATGAAGAAATCATTTCAGAAACATAGGACTATTTAGCAGAGTTCCAAATTCCAACTTTTTGGAAAGCATAAAAAGTTGGCAAATCGTTGATGAAGTGTATCGAACTAAAAGGAGACAACGTTAAAAAATAAATCGATTAAAATTATAAATCGATTTAAATTTAATTTAAAAAGTATATGATTTTTTAGTTTACCCTTTGGACCTTCGTACGCGTTATTGTATGTACGGACCGATTTTAATTTACAGCACAAACAATTATAAATTTATCAGAAAAAACTATTTTTTTGATGAACATTTATTAGGGAACTTCCATATTAACTTTCAAATAAATTAGCTGAATAATACTAAAATGGTAGTAAGTTGGTGTTAAATGTGTTGCTTCCAAGAAACAACTAAACAGTTTAAAAAATCTCTAATATTAACAATAATCTAACTATGTGTAATGATTCTTTTGCTACTAGATTAAAACTGGCTAACTACAAACATTTGGATAGAAATTCTGTGCAAACAGATTAACTCTTCGAAAACACCTAAACTCGACGGCGAGACATAGCACTCGCTTTGTTTTCGTTATTCTAGATAAAGTTTCATTTTTTCTTGATAAAATTATCACAGCCAATAAACAGTAGATTCTTTATGGTTAGATGGTTATTATGGTTATGGTTATTTTTAGGGTTAAAGGCACATCAGCAACTAAGAAGGCTATTTAGCGACTTGACCCTACAGCTTAAAATAGGTTCTGAACCACGGTCATCGGCTACCAAAAACCCCGGTCAGTACCCTCTCTGGCTATCAACCCTTGGTTTTGTGCTTGATTTAATCTCTCGAGAAGCCTGCCGACTCCCGAGAGAGTAACCTAGAATAGGTATTCTCCTCAGAAGGCATCCGGCATTATCCAGCTTCGAACTGGTCTAACTGAGGGGTGATTCCTTGTCAGACTTTACACTCTTGCCTAGAAACATTCACAAACATTTACAAAAAGTCCACAGCAACTACGGGAATCGAACCCGCTACCACGCTAACTACTGAGTCGTCAAGCCCCCGCCTTAGATACCGCGGCTAACCTGGCTCCAAGTATAAAAATACATGAATTGATAACCCTAGCCAACCTACGGAAACATACGGAACACACGGAAAAACCTAATATTCAGATCAAGAATATGTTGCTTTGGATTTCATGGGATTCGAAAATTGTGTTGTATTACAACTTGTATTGTTACAAATATTACAAATAAATTGTAAATTTATCTTCTCGCAGTCGGTCAGCTTCTGTCATTAAGAAATTTGTAGGACAAAAAGCCATCGAGATAAACAAGGAACATTTCGCTGAATAATATATTTTTCATTATTTTTAAATAAAAATTAAATTTTTACAAAATTTTGCTCACTTAAAATATCACAAAATGTGCTTTAAGTATTAAAAAATCCTGTTCTGCAAAAAATATATAAATATAATAATATAATATGAACATTATAAGTAAGTATAACATTTAAAATAATTTATTTAAAAAATAAACTAAACATTCCTTATTGAAATTAGTGTAAGTAATGTAGTATTTCTAAGCCGCTATTTTCGAAAAAAATTGTAATATTCTACTTTCCTTATGCGCTTATTTGATTTCTACATACCATCGTGGAAATATCTTTTTTTTTTGTTTCAAGATTTAGTTTCGGTTTAAAAATAACAGTCACTCACGAATTTGACACGCCCGAATTCAAGGTTCCAAAAACCGTCTCGAATTAAATTGAATAGATGTTATTTTTAGAAACTTCCATATGCTACACAAAAATAAATAAACAGAAGTTCGTAGTTTAATATATCGCCCTTAATAATTGACCTTTTCATTCTTTTTGAGATTGAATCGATGCTGTACTAAACAAATAATTAATTTCATTTTTAGGGTCTATTTAAAATTCTTTTTGTATCCGACCAGAGAATTTTTTATATTCACCACCCTGTTTAAAAGCTTTCGAAAATCTAACGCGTGCCAACAAAGTATACAGACCATCCGCACCAGTGCAGGTTTCAATATAATGTCCAAATAATCCAGCTCAATCTTCTGTTCAGCAGTGTTGTGATGCATACAATTATTTAGATCACAAAATAAACTCAATTTTATTATTAGAGGGCGGGAGGGCAAAATGAATATTGCGGGCAACACGAATCATTCTCATATCTTTTTATTTACTTTATTTTGTTATATATGAATATCAATATTATATTAATATATCAATATTATATTAATATATCAATATTATATTAATATATCAATATTATTAAATATATAATTATATCAATATTATCATGAATATCAATATCAGAAATATTTTCAACAAAGGAATATTTTTTAATTTGACGAAAAATTGCACTCTCTTCAGGACATGTTTCTTGAGTAAAATGAAAGAAATTAAGATGAATCCAATGAATCTTTTTAAAGTTTGATAATGCTATAATTCAAAGCATACGCAATATCCCTTGCAATACAAATACATATGGAAAAATTGAACAAATACACTTGGATTTTATCTTTGTCTACAAAAATAGTTTTTCATTGAAAAAGGTAAACTTCATATTATCAGATAGTTGATACGCAAACTAATATCAGTATTTTTAAATAGAGTTAATTAATATATATTAATATCATATCGGTAAGTGGGACAACCATAGAACGGAATCAAGGAATCAGTCTTTATTGTGAGCCAAATCACGAGAATATAGGGGATGGGAGAGCATTGTGATACTTTTTTTAGCTAATAAATTCCACACAACTGCGCTTTTGCGGAACTGTACATTGTTGTGTTGGAAACACCATGTCCCTTGATCATAGTAACCGGTGTCTCAGAATGTTTTTCGTTTTTGTTTTGACTTTTACGCGTCAAACACATATAGCAGAAGGACGGGAGTTGTGCTTGACACTTTTATGTTTAGTAACAATGAATTTTGCAGGCGAGCGTTTTATAAAAACAACGATTCTTACACTATTATTCGATGTCTGTACACAACACATTTTAATTTAGGGATACTACACTACATGCAGTCCACGCAGCTTCTCTGCATTTGCAGAAATCCATGATTATTAGCAAATATTTACATTTCCACTCCTACAAAATTGTTATTGTGTAAAAGATGAAGTCCGATGATCCAGCTAAATGAGTCGAATTCTGCAGAACAATGAAAAGTCGTTTTAGGAGCTTCAATAACATATGTTTTTCTGATGAATCGAATTTTCACGTTAACGACCACGTGAATAAACGAAATTGCAGATATTGGGCTCAAGACAATCCGCTGGAACTGCACCAGAAACCATTACAATCGCCTAAGGTTGTCGTTTGGGCTGCCATATTAAGCGAAGGAATTATCAGCCTCTGATTTTTTGAGGATAATCGTGGTTGCGCTCAGACTATTAATTCCGATCGTTATTGCCATATGATCCGGACTTTTTTGGCTCCAGAAATGCAAACCTCGATTGGCTACAACCCCAACACATTTTTCCAACAAGATGGAGAAACTTCCCACGTCACGAATGATTCTATTAGCAGCTCTTGAAAGAGTGATTAAACGTCGAGAGAACATCAACTGGCCACCGAGGAGTCCAGATTTAACACCTGCTAATTTTTTCCAAGGGGCTACTTAAAAAGTAAGGTTTTCAACCCATAACCATCCAACTTAAATAGTTTAAAGCAAAGAATAACAGGTGAAATCTACGCGATTCCAAGAGCGATGTTCCAGCAAGTGATTGAAAATTTCAGTTACAGGCTAAATGAGTGTGAAGTGGATGGTGCGCATTTACGAATGCTTGCTTTTCATAAATACAAATTCAAAACTACTCTGTAATTTAACAGCAATTAAACAAGTTTGAATTAGTTCTGATATTTTATTTCTTAAGTATCAAAAACGAAAAACATTTTGAGACACCATTTATTTAAGCCGAACTCGGATAATCATGACCCATAAACAACCTATAATACTCAACATTCATCGCTTCACCTTTTTTTTTATTTGTAATCAAAACCACCATTTTTTCGTTTGTTAAATTTTTTTTTGTTTTTTTATTTTGTTTAAGAAACATTTCTTTGGTATCAAAGAAACCGCTTAGTTTTGGTTCGTCCTTCATACCTGCTCACTTTTTTTTTCATTATACATTTCCAATTATCGACCACCTACTTAATTGGGGTCTTCTAACGGCAGTTGTTCGAGTTATGTTGACTTTCAAAGCGCCAATAGTTGGTAGTTTATCGACATAGACCAAAGATTTAACATAATTCCAAAGAAAATAATCTAAAGGTGTTAAATCACATGACTCGGGTGGCCAATTAACAGGTCCATTCCTCAAAATAATTTTCTCACCGAATTTTTCTCTAATAAATCGATTGTTCCGTTGGCTGTTTGACATGAGGAACAGTCCACATGTCATACGTATAGAAAGAGAGACATCAAAGCTGAGAGGCTATGCTCTATAGTTCGCCCAAAACCACTCAGTGAATACACCATCTATAAAATCGAAATTAATTATACAATTCCACTGTTCACTTATTATAAAATTTACTTTCAAACATGGCCAAAGAATGATGAAGCATCATAAGGATATTTTGCCTTATAGAACAATTATGAACACAATTTCTAAATATTAACTTATAAAACAAATATGTTTGATGTTTGGTATTTAATTTAATCAGATTAGAAATACGAGATGTATAAATAAAATAATGATACTGGTGGTGAAGCATTCATTCTGTCAATACTGTTGGCTTCCCGTCTAGAAGGAAGGCAGACCAACATCTATTGAGTCTTCAGCACGAGTTGCATTTTTTTGGAGTTCTTAACTTGAACTTAATAGCGCACCGTTGCTCAAAATTATCATTTTCAGTACGCGCTAATCCGGTTCATTGAAAAGAATGTCTACGAACTACCACCAAGTAAGTCAAGAAGTTCACACTCACACTGAAGACGCATCAGATCAGACCTGCATGCGTTGGCAGGTTTCCCGTCCAAAAGGGAAGCTAACACTGTTACCAGATCGAACGCTACGCCATCAGAATCATTACTTTATTTATACAGTTAACCATTTCAGCTGCCGGAATGATACAGAAATATGATCATGAAAAATTGAAGAAAATCGTTGGTGCTGGCGATGTATACTCTAATTTAGCTTTTAGCAGCTGTTGTCATCATCATTTACAAGCCGTTTTTACCCTTACATATAGCCAAGTTTTACGATTCCGTATTGGGTTTTGCATTCTATACAAACCATAGGCATACCACGCTACTATGTTCAGTCGTTTCTAATTTAATCTTACGATCCAAAATTATTAAATGTAAAACTTACCCACCGGTTAAAATTATGCATTAAACTGAAATTGTATATGAAATGTATATAGTTTATTGAATATTTCATGTGTATATCATGTATACTGATTGATTCCGAGTTTAGAGAATTACAATAAAGTCAAACTACACACTATTAAGTGTCCTTAAAATATAACAAATTAAATATAAAAGAAAATAATAAATCTCCATTATTTTCGATAAATCCATTGATGTTTTTTGGGACTTCTTTTAGTTCCCATAATAATTTACAAGTAAAAATGTACAAGGTTATTATACTTCAAGAAAGGACAAAGGTTAAATTGTTATTCTTTATTAAAAATAATCAAAGCTAAGGGATATGGCAAATTTCAAATGGACATACAAAATATTTAATAGATGACTAATAAGTCGGTTGTAAGAGTAGTTACGGTATTAAACTATAAACAACGACCATCGAATGATGTGAGCTAAATTAATTCTTAATAACAGTTTTGAATCATCAAAGTTATTTAAACGAAAAAATCATACTATGGATTCAAAAGTATTGTCTAATGCTTTTGAATATATAGCTATAAATAATTGAGCTAAATATTGAGGAAAATTAAAGACAGAAATGGAAAAAAAATAAAATAGCAATAATATAAACGATCCTAGCCAGACATTAATATTAGTATTGAATATAGTGGCAAGAGAACAGCAGTACAAAAAAGGGAAAAATCATTCAAGCTGCAGGACGAAACAAAAGGAAATATTAAGAGGCGACAACTATTATAAGAGAACAAAAAAATTATTGTCCTTCCTTATATGGACGATGCGACTTAAATGGACAATACGAACAGGAAGTTAAGAAGTTACTATAGAGGACTAGAGTCTAAAAAATTTTAAAAAAATCATAAATATAACAAGTAATATTCCTCAAGAATCGGCAAGAGAGATCAAAATCTGAGGCAAAATATAGCAAAAAACTTTACCCAGAATTTTTGAAAAATAACTAATACAGGATCGGAAGATATTCTTGAAATTAGAGTCTAAGAGGTAAAGTAATCCTAACTCCATAAAAATTATTAGGCATGATCATCAATATTAATTATTGATTTAGGACATAATTTTTAGGGCCCTACTAATGCGATAGATGATATAAAACTGTAGGGCTAGCATAGATGAGAGGCACTCGAAACATAAATAGATGGAAGCTAAAGAGGAACGCCCACAAGTCGAATGAATAACAAGGCTTTGAAATTAAGCAACCCCGATTTCAAACGCGAAATGTGAGCTTTTCTCCTCGAATTTTTTTGGTTGACCTTGATGTTTCCGATATGAACTATCCAAATATCCATTCAAAACCTCTTGTTACCAAATTAGACATATTTTATGTATTGAAGTATTTTTTAATAAAACCGTATAAATATTCTTATTACTTTAGTAACATTTTTACTTAAAATGCTACAAAATATTTTTACTGGTTCAACAGCACTTTTCCTTAGTTGAAATACTAAAAGTATTAAGTGTCTCAACTGTTGCTTCTTAATTTAAATACTTAAATGATGCAGTGTCTCAAATGTTGCTTATTGGTAGCAATCTTGTTCATTTTTGTTTTATAAGGTTATGCCGTCTGTTTCGATTAACATATATTCTTTAAAAAACTGCAAGAGATTAGTTAAACTTGAAATGAAGTTATAACTAAATGATTGACGATTAATGGGTGGGGTTGTGTCCGTTTTCATCGTTTTATTCTTATTTCATGTAATGTCTGTGCTGAATATTGTGATGGTTTTTCTTTTTCTAAAATTTCTATTTTCTTTTCCTGGGTTTGACCCACACACAAGCAGTGCTTTGTCGGTTGTAGGTTAGTATGCTTATTATATTAGCATAAAATCTAGACATAAAGGCTGTATGGTATAGTATTGAAAATTATTGTATTGTATATTGTAAAGATTGCATTGTGGGGATCTTAACAAAAATATAACAATATATATATATATATATATATATATATATATATATATATATATATATATATATATATATATATATATATATAAAATAACAATAATAATACTTTGGGCTTCTTATCAATTTTCACTCTAAAGAGCTTCTTTTTTGAACTTTTGAAATATATTTGAATTTGCGTATATGTTGGAGATTGAGAATTAGTCTGAAATTTTTAAAATGCAACGAAACTAATTAAATAAACATAAAGAAAAAATAATTGAAGGCAAATATTTTATAGGCGGAGACATGCTGGCAGTTGTTTGTAAATAGTGTTTCTTTTAACGCGGATTCCATTTTTTCTTCTGAATTAAAACGAACACCACGCAAATTATCTTTGATATAAAAGATTGATTAAAAACCTTACATTCCAATATCTGGCCGCAATTTTAGATATTCAATCACAGAATTTTTTGTTTATTAAAAATATAAGTTTTATTAAAATTAAATTATTGGTATTATTGGTATCGCCTATTGTAACTTTTAAAATAATTTCATAGCTGTGGTTGTATATTAGCAAAATGTATTTACGAATATTCAAGTTCTCAACTATCTGTGGCTCCTGTTGTTCTTGTAAAAACTTACTAACAACTTGTTTTAATTATTTAAAATTGCGTGAAATATTCTTGGTATTAGTATGTATAATACAAATTCGAGATGATTTACGAATTCGAATGTCGAAATTACGATTTACGACAAATTCGAGATGATTCTAGATGCATCGGTGAAATAGAACAATAAACTCTAAGTCAAGCGAACAAATTGCCTGCCAAATGTTTCAATCTTAATATATAAAACTATATATGCATTATATCACAGACCAACATTAATGAGAATGCTTTTTTTGAGTTTCACTAGGTAGTTATTAAAACATCTTTTCACAGAAATGTGAAATTTCCAAATACCTGCTTCTCCTTTATATCATTGGGCAATTATAAATACCTCACTTAAATTATATATACCTCACTTTTGGACTGGACAATGTAAACATTACCACAAGACCGTATAGGGGATATTTCCACAGTATTCTACCAACCTTTAAGGACAGTTTTATTGTTTTATTGTTTTATATAGTTTAAAGCCTCTGCCTCGTTTAAAGTACAGTCAAGCATTTAAGTCGATTTCATATAAAAGTCCTAGTGGTCGATTTTGCAAAAATCCAGCGGACAAGTTTTATTATATATGCGGACGATTTTTTTGTGTCTGCGGGACATTATGACAATAAAAGTACATTACAGTAAGAAAGATTGGAACTTCTTTTGAACCTGGTACTTCAAACATAAAATATGCCCCCCTTTTTAATCCAAAAAAGGTTCTTCTTCCGCCTCTCCATATTAAGCTTGGACTAATGAAAAACTTTGTCAAAACCATGGACAAAGAAGGTAATTGTTTCAAGTACCTAAAATATTTCTTTAATTAAGTGATGTAAAACTAAAAGAAGGCATATTTATTGGACCTAAAATATGGAAGCTTCTAGGTCATTTCCGTTTTCAAGAACAATTAAATGAACATGAATTGACAATATTGGCAGTATTTTGTAAGTGTAGTAAAAGGATTTCTGGGCAATACGAACGATGAAACCTATCAAAACCTCACAAATGAACTTTTGAGGTTCGAAAATTTGGGTGCAGTAAGCGACGAACAAAGAAAGATATTTCACCAGGACATCAGGGCGATGGAAGCAAGATACAAGGAACGCTGGAACCCATCTATGTTGGACGCCTACTACTGGTTTTTAAAAAGAGACACTACAAAACACAAGAGGAAAAAGTGAAAGTTTTTGTCGCTGTATAACATCTCATGGAATATATTGTTTATTCACATAATCCTCAGTAATGTCTTTGCATAGATTTAACACGTTTTACTTGTTTATATTAAATAAATATTTGATTGTAAAAATATTTCGCCTCCTTTTTTTTCCCTACCACCACTGTAACACCCCATCCCTGTAACAAAAAAAACTGTACGTGTTACAGTAATTAGCTTACCATTTTCGGATTTAGGGCTACAAAATACTTCATTTACACCTATTTTCATTAATTTTACCCTTAAAAAAAGTTTAAATTTGTTGACCTGTGTTATTATCAGCTATATTTTCTACTGTATTACTGTGGTAAGGTCGTTGTATTCAATTTAATTTGTTTCTCATCTTCCTTAAATTTTATAATCCTCCGTTAAATTTCGTCTTTCCAGATTGGTTCCTGTGTTTTAAGTAATTTTTATTTCTTATGGGCTCATAAATATATTAGCTAAGAAAGGTGAAACAATATTACCCATTCTTATACCTCCCATAGTTGAATATTTTCGATTGATTAAGAAATCATTATTAAAAGTTGCATTAAATAATAACAAATTATGGAAGGATTTTCTGTCAACAGTTCATTCCGACAATAGTATTTTTTGGCCTTTTTGATTTTTATAGGTCTTCATATTGTATTACATTTGTTCATATTTACGTCTTTTGCTTTTAGTCAAATATCACATATATGTGATATCATATGACCAAAAAGTAGAATGCTTTCAATTAAAATTTTCCACCCTATTATAGCTGAACTATAGGTCGGTTTTTGTTATACTTGTTGACCAGATGAAGCTGGAGTGTGGGATATAATGCCAGAATTGAGAGCCATCATTCTGGATGTTCAGCAAACAAAATAATTTGGTTCGCCCTATGAGTTTCTGAAATAAACGGTTTACGACATTGCTGCATAATTTACGATACGAAGGAATTCGATCATTCCATCATCAATCCGCCATTCAAAAGGTTAGACAGCACGGACCATCACACTTTGCAAAAGAGCTGATTTCCGGCCCAGCCCCAGTACAATCTTTACGAAGATTGATCATAAAAGTTAGTGTGAGTGAATCAGATTGCAGAAGAGGACCTACATTACATGTAACACATCGGTCAATAAGTCCCCGGTCTGACAAATAAAACACTCTTTTTTTTATAAATTTCAACTGTATTGATCAATAAATTCTCTTTCAAGAGCAATACAATCATTCCAAGGCTTTTCTAACATTTCTACACCTTTTTTATAGAACGATTTCTCTTTGTCTTAAATATATTCTTCAGTTTCGACAATTACCTCCTCATTGGAGCAAAATTTCTTTCCAGCGAGCATTTTTTTTGAAGTGTGAGCACAGAAATAGTCGCTGGGGGCCAGATATGGAGAATATGGTGGATGAGGAAGCAATTCGAAGTATTAATATATGCAATTTAGCCACAGTTGCCAACGATTTGTGACACGGTGCATTATCTCGGTGAAACAGTACTTTTATTTGTTCTTTTGGAGCCTTTTTTGTGATCTCATATTTCAAATGAACTAATAACTGAAACCAAAATACAGAGGCCATAACATTGCCTGCCGATAGTTGTGTTTTTGGCCGCGTTGGGCAGATTTCACCGGCTGCTGTCCACTCAGCTGACTGCCGATTTGACTTCGTCACATACCGCATGAAAAAATCCTTATTATTTCGCTTAAACAGCTCCAAACATTGCTCAGAATCGTTGACAACGTTACGGTGTTATTTTTGGTTCGCTCTGAACAAACGCGGTACCCATTTTGAGCAATTATCGCATTCCCAAATGTTCATACAAAATGGTGTAAATACTTTCTTTCGATATCTTCATGATATCAGCTACCCCCTGCAGCTTTACTTTATGGTTTTGCGAAATAATTTTCTGAGTTTTTCTAATGTTGTCTGGTATAACCACCTCATTTGGACGTCCAGAGCGTTCGGCATAATCGGTGCTTGTACGGTCACGTTTGAATTCAGCATAATCCGGGTAATGTTTATCAAGCCATTGTTCTGCTTCAATGGTATGTTTTTCATCAAAAAACAAAGAGTATGTATAGAAAGTATATATATGTATATATATATATATATATATATATATATATATATATATATATATATATATATATATATATATATATATATATATATATGTATATATACTATATATATATATATATATATATATATATATATATATATATATATATATATATATATATATATATATATATATATGTAAGTATGTATAGAAATATGAATAGATATTGAGACACAATAATACCTTCTTACCAAACATATTTCAACAGAATGGTGTTCTGGCACACATAAAGCATTTGAACCAAAACTGACTTTTATATCACTTTCCATTATCATTCTATATTTAAATGTCGTCCCGGATAACTCTATGTTGCCATACTCAGTTACTGACTGAAACATGTTATATGAGAGACCCATTCTTTTAGAGAAATTGGAATATGAAAATGCGGATATTTACCATATTTGGAACTGTATTTTTAATTTTGCACTGGAAAATGACTCAATCCGAGAATGAAAATTCATGATCTTTGTTAGATCGATATAACATTTCCAGCTTATTTATATGGTATATTTATCTTAAGCAGTAAAATATTTCATTTTTTAAATAAAATCATTTTGGAATGAAAAGAAGACCGAACTATTTTTAAATTAATACTAATAATCGCGTTTATACTTCAAAGAAAATATTTTCCTTCATAGGATATATATTAAGTTAATAGTCAGCGTAAATATATCTGCCGATATAAAATTACAGAGATGTAAATTATAGCCATTTATCTCTTAAAATGGTATACTGGGGATCAATATTCGCGGTATTCACGTTCAACCGACAACGCGTTTTATGTAAATATTTACCACTTTGCGATGTTGCGACAATTTTCGTGGACCGTGGATTATTTTTTTAATCTTAGCGAAGTATGTTGAATGTTTCCTGATACATTTTACCTTATTCATTTTCATTACCTCTAGTCTGTTTAGGTCTAATGAGCCAGCATGTATCGTTTGCAGAGCGGAAATTAAACGGTTAAAGTCTTTAAAGCGATGCCGCATTCAGTAATGTCAATTTTTAAACATTAAATTTATTCGCCGTATCTGGTGTAAATAAAATACCCTAGATTATTAATTCGTAACTAGAAACAATTATATACTAGTTAATTTTAAATAAATATTTTTCCAATAAGAGGGTCAGAACTTTGAAAAGTAATAGCGGCAACACTGTTTGAAATGTAAATGTTATTCATAGACTGAGGTGTTCAGTAGATTGTCTCAATTTACCGTAGAAAGGTACATGAATTGAACAGGGCGTAGAAATTGGAAATTGGAAGGAAACCCGCACTTTGGGGAAAAAATAATCTTTTCCGACGAAACGCACTGGGTCAATATGTTTGTGAATAACAAAACTGCAGGATTTGCGTGGATAAAAATGCTTAAATGATTCAGAAGTTACCTAGTCCTCAAAAAGTTACCGTTTAGTACAGTTTTTGATATTAAGATTTTTGGGTCTTGAATGCAATGATGGACATCATGTTATGTTAACGATGAATGCTATAAGAATGCATAAACATATATAAGAATGCATAAACAATTTTCTTTCAACAAGCACCGTCTTGTTGACTTATTACACATCTCGCCAGACAATCGATATTTTGCAAGAAAAGTTTCTTGGACGCATTATTTCACGAAATGATAATGGGAAATAGCCAATAAGATCGTGCGATCTCACGTTCTTGAACGTGAGTTTGTGTGGGGTTATGTTAAATATCTGGTTTACAGATATAAACCTCGAACAATTCTTGAGCTTAAATGAAACTGAATGTTTTGTCACGCGGACGCTATTTATATTATTTAGTGACTTAAAAATTTCATCTCAGACAAAAAATGGAATTAAGTCATAAGAATTTTCGTACGACGATTTAGTACGATCTTTGAAGTGGATAATCTCAACAACAGTGTATCCATCAACTCACTTCGACTTTTGGCGATGAAGCAACATCTAAAACCACTGTATATCACTAGTTTGGTGAATTCAATCGTGGCCGCCGTTCGCTCACGGGCGAATTTAAAGAAGGTAATCCAAAATCGGTTGTTGTGCCAGAAAACATCCATACTGTGCGCGAACTAATAAAGCAAGATCGTCATGTGACATACCGTAAGATTGAGGCATCCCAGGGCATTAGTATGATAAGCATATATATTATTTTATATGAACATTTCGCTGTGAAAAAGATTTATGCGCGCGTGTAAGAACCGCATATTTTGACAATCGGTCAAAAAAAGACTCGTGTTGATTGGTGCAAAGAAATGCTCAAAAATACAAAGCCGTATATAACAACTACACAGGTGATGAATTTTGGATCAATGGGTATGAGCCCTTGGATGCGTATATCAACAGCAGTCGATTGTATGGGTATTTTGATGCGATGTGTTTTTTTTTCTAGAATTAAGTAAATCGTAGTAATTTCAACATATGATATATACATAATTGGTTTTTCTTCTACCTTAAAAATACATACAGGTTATTTAAGAAAAAAGCTCATTTTAGTTGTCCAAAATGAAACTCAACTTTTTATATAGGAAGAAAATATATATGAATTATTTTCTATAAATATTTAGTCGAATTATGTTTCTCGGTAGCAACAGGTAACGTTTAAACTGAGTAATGAGCATTTTTAAATGTTTTATAAAATTTTGTTTTGAAACTTTTTCAAAAAATTGACCACGGTTAACGCCTACTATTGCTGAGACACCGTGGAAAGTAGAACTCCATGAAAAAGATCATCGGATGGCGGTTAGTTACATGACCGAAAATGATGGAAAATACTGCACCACGATGACTTTGTTTTATATTATTCAGGAATGAACACACAAAATCATATCAACGGTGTTGGTATAATTATCAAGAAAACACTTTAGCAATGTATTCACCTTATATAATGACCACATGCTTCAATTAAATGCACACCCTTTAAAATAAATTTAATTCAAGTACACGCTTCATCATTCGACAGCAGTAGTAACATTGAAAAAAATGACTCACATTTAGAACAACTAATAAAAAGCCTATGCAAAAGTCCAAAAAAGAAGCGCTAGGAAAAGTTGAAAGAGAAGATGGGCTGGTTTATTACTATCAAGAAAGACGCTTATTGATACAAATACTTTCTACGATCTACATATAAGAAATCTGTATACTTTAAACTAGAGATAATGAAAACAAGATAGTCAGACAGCAGATAGATTTTATAACAATAAACAAAATATTTCAAAACTGAATATAAAGTGTGAAAACGTCCCACACCACGGATAAAGAGATAAACCATAACTTATTACTAGTAAACGTTCGTGTAAACCTTAGAAAACTTAATAGAAAACAAAAACTCCCACGAAGAAATCTTGGAAATCTAAAACCGACAACCGCAGACAATATCTAAATATGGGTATGAGCAATAAAATACTTCAGAAGAAATAAACACTAAGTGGAATACCATGAAAAATGCCATACTGGAAACTGGAAAAGAAATTCTTGACAAAGGAGAAAAAATATTTAAATAATTTGGATGCTCTCCGAGGTAGCCCAACTAATACATGAAATAAAAAAAATGAGAAATAAATACATTCATAAATAAAATAATTTGAATCAAACGAAAAAAACAGAAATAGATGGAAGAATACGGAAAAGAAATTGAAAATTAAAGAAAAAAAAAATAATTTAACAATTAATAAATAACAATAAGATGATATCCTGAGCCCCAACAAAAAACTCAAAGGGAATATTCTCCACCAGGAGAAAAATACCATAAACCGCTAGAAATAGCCAAGGCCTCATAGAAGCAAATGAAACATATATATATATATATATATATATATATATATATATATATATATATATATATATATATATATATATACGCATACATACGCACGCACGCACGCACGCACGCACCCACGCACACACACACACACACACACACAATATTACGACTGGTCCCGTACGGCGTCAAAACTGGAACTCTGGAGGCTAAAATAATAAAAAAATCGAGGCCTTCGACCTTTGTTTATACTAAAACTACATTTAAATTTAATTTAAAATAACCGTACACCGTATAATACTTCTTCGTTGACAACTTTGGTTCAGTTTAAGAAAGTAGTCGATGAAGTGTTCGGAAGGTCGACAGAGAAACATTGTTATCATCTGGCAACATTAAAATACGTAAAACATTTTATCTTAACCACATATTGCACAATTATAAGAACATAGTTTTGACTAAGGAATATACTTGCTGGACGGATATGATTGCAGGTAAAATTTCTTCAAGAAAGAAGAATTTTCTTTCTATGCCGTCTTCATCAACGAGGTTTAGCGACCACATTTTTAAAAGATTCTGAACGTTTAGCAATGCAAAATTGCTTTACAATTCCTCATATCCCCATATTTTTCTTTCTTCCTATGCTCTTTCTCCCGTCCAGTTTTCCCTGCATCACAGAATTTGTAACATGTGTCATATGACATACCGTGAGGTATCCCTGGACATTAGTATGACAAGCAATATACAAGATTTTAGATGAACATTTAGTCATGAAAAAAAATTGTGTGCTTTGGATTCCGCAGAATTTGACAATCGCTCAAAAAAAGGCTCCCATCGACTGGTGCAAAAAAATGCTCAAAAAATATAATCCTAGTGCGTCAAAAGTCGTGTATAACATCTACACAGGTGACAAATCTTGGATCTATGCGCATAAGCCCAAGAGTAAATAGCAGTCGACTGAATGGGTCTTTGAAAATAAGCCAAACCCAACAAAAGTTGGTCGCGCTAGAAGCACTTCGAAGCAAATGGTCGCCTGTTTTTTTGGGATAAATGAGCATGTGGCTACAATGCCACTAGATAATCGTAGAACGGTCAATTCTGATTGCTACACAACCATTTGTTTGTCAGAAGTCTTTGAAAATGGATAGGTTGAAGAGTACCACTAGAGTGATTAGCAAATTGGTTTAGTTAAGTTAAAGGTAGATCAACTGGGTTTTTTATAAACTCAATCTACTATCATCATCAAAAATTAGCTAATTTATTACATTTAGAAGGTTCGATTTCTCATGAACTGAAATACTTGTATATTTGAATACGAAACTTTCCGTTTTAAATTTTGTATTTTATTGGTCTATTTTGTAATTTATTGGTTTATTAAGTCTTCATACTTCGTCATTTGAATCACTGGATAGATTTCCGCAGAATTCTTGCTCTGGAATAAATTTGATTCAAATTCATTGTCATTAAAATCATTTATTTCAATTGCAAATGTAACACAGGTTTATTAATCAAGATTAATAACAATTTGACTTTTACAGTTACTACTAACAGTGACTAATCTGCAATAGAAAAACTCGAATCTCAACAGTTCTTGGTATTATACTTTTTGAATACCTTGCCAATCAAAAGATAAATGACTAGTGACAAATTGATTTAATATGTGACAACTTATAAACGCATACGAATTAAACTAATAAATAATAATTTTTTACCGGACGTGATTGTATGGAATATATGAAAAACAAGACAACTAATTTGTACTCTAAAAGATACTGTAAGCGTAAAACACTAAATTACTTCCTTGTCATATTAGAATCGTCAAGAAATATTTCAATATAATTCAAATTTCAAACTAAAATTTCAAACTAGAGTCTATTTCTAGTCTACTATATGTAAATCTATTTATATGCATCCCTAACACAAAGAAGCATATAAAAATGTGGAACCCCAAGAAAGTTAACCAAACTTTTCTTTAACATTTCAATACATCGATTATGATGAAGTCCTCCTTACTAGTATACAGATTTCCAATAAGAGTGTCAGAACTTTGAAACGTAATAGCGGCAACACTGTTTAAAATCTAAAGGTAACTAATAGACTGCCGTGTTCAGTCGATCAAAGACAAGTCAACGTTCAGTCGTTCACAAATCAACAGCGCGTAGGAATTATTCGTTTCAACTAATAAAATTAAAAATAATCTTTTCTGATGAAGCGCACTTCTAACTTAATGGATTTGGGAAGAAACATAACTGGATTGGGACTAGGATTTGGGCCGATAATAATCCTCAAGTAATTCAGGAGTTACCTCTTCATCCTCAAAAAGTCACTGTTTAGTGTGATTTTTCTTCCGAAGGAGTAATAACACTTGGATCGTTGTTTGTGGGGTTATGTTAAATCTTTGTTTACAGAAATAAACCCGGAACAATTATTGACCTTAAACGAAATATTTAGCTCACTATTAAAAATATACCACGCGATATGTGAGAAGGGAAAATTAGTGCCCAGAATGCATTCCACCAGACGAAGCCAAGGGAAACATTTGAACCACATTATTTTGAAACATGCCATAATTTATTTTTCATGATACTTAAAAATTACCAGATTATCATTTGGTGTTACCATTGAACCTCATTATCTCTAATGGACAACTTTTTATATGAACTGTCCGGTAAGAGTAAAAAATCAAAGCCATATTTGAATAAATACAGTCTTGATATAATAACACATTTTAGCTTTCACAATTAGAATTTCTAGACCTTAATATATAAGTTTTTCCATTAAGGACGCTCAAACTTTAAATGTAAATAAAAGAAGTTGGGTATGAGATTTCATTATTTTTTTTATTTTAAAGATTATTCGATTGTATGGAATGTGGTATCGGTGAAATGGCCATCATGGCTTCGCTGGCTGGCGTGTATCCGATAGGTCCAATTTTCGATGACTAGACCGCATAAATCGGGCTCTATATCATTGATCTAATGGCGTTAAATCACACGATCTTGGTGGCCAGTTGACGTCGCTAAAACGCGAGATAACCATTCCATCGAATTTGTCGTGCAGAAGATCCATTGTTGGATCCAACAATGGACATGTGATCATGTCGTTGAGATCCATATCTTCCAATTTACGCAACAAAAAAATGGTTATCATCGACTTGTACCTCGCACCGGTGACAGTTATGGCTGGGTCAAGCTTCATTTTAGAAGAAGTACGGGCCACTGACCCTGACGGTCAAAAAACAGTGACTTTTTCTGAGTACATTTGCAACTGATGGGTCTCATGTAGAATGGTATCATCACAAATGCGAAAATTTTGCTTGCTGACATAGCCATCATACCAAAATTCCATGCGGTTTGTGGTTGTTCTCAAAACTGAAAAACGTTTCGATACGATTTTGGACATCAAGCTGACTTTTAATTGTATAATGGAAAATGGTAGTGATGTTTGTGCTTTGTTTTTATGGCTATTTCTAGTAAAGAGTGTAATATCCGACAAAGAATTATTCTTCAGTGATGCCAGTTCGACATTATGTAAGACCGGATGGCTTCTGAAATGAATTCTATTCTAATCACATACCAGTCAGTAGTCTTTCGAGAAAATAAAGGTTAAGCACAAGCATAGGGTTGATAGCCCTTGGACTGTATTGACCGAAGTTGAGATGTAAGGTCAATTTTTAAATATCGTCTGTTGCTGATGCGCCTCTAATCAAATATATAAAACTCCTAGACGTTATAGATCCCCTTTTCCAATTGTCTACTTTGTTGTTGAACACTAAAAGTTTTAATATAAGAATTGAAAGCAATTTTACATAGTCATAAAAAATGATTCACTCTCTTATATGTTCTCTTTTTTATAGAAAGATATAATTAATGAAATTTCGAATAGCATTATATGCCGAGTAATATACTTAAATAGCATATTAAACATAATAATCTTTTGCAAATAAACAATTTAATTTTATGTCAGCATCTCAACTATTAATTATTTTTATTAGGAAATTAGTGTGTGAAAGTTACTTGTTTTCATGCATAGAAAAAAGTGTGAAAAGATATAATTAACTTGATACATATCTTAATATTTATCAAGTTGTTAGTGCTCCTAAAACCAATCAGCAGCACATGTACCAGATTACTTCGTATATATACTCTAACAAAAAAATAAAATATGTTTAATACCGCTACCGGAAATGTTCTGAAATATAGTTGAAACATATGTATAATAGTAATGATTCAGAAAAAATATCTATTAGAATGTAATAATTCCCAGTTATAATATCAAAAATACAAGTAATTATTTCCCTCTACATTACTATATAATATTACAACTACGAACATTACAAAATAATACTTAAACACCCACAATATTCCATCAATATTAATTAAAGAATGGGCATATTAACAATACCGTAACAGCAAACGATTATTTATAGAATAAAAAAACAATGTTATTTACTCACTTCCTTGAATTTGGAAATTATCCAGATTTCTCAAGTAAATCTTATTAAGTTCCTGTTATTTTGTTAAACTTACACTTCACTAAAGTATTATAGACAGATATATGTATATGATATTATTTTTTAGTCCTTAATCATTTCAGACATTTACCGGTTAGTTCTTATCGAATTTTGGACTGTACATTGTGTCCTAAAACGTCCAAAATATTTTCTGCTGATCCTCGTCTGAATTTGACCGTGGGACGTTTGCGCCAGTGGCACAATTTGATATTGAGATATTTTTTGACTGGATTAAATAATAAGAACTTATACGAGGCTAGATCGTTTTTGATTTTTGAAATACCAATACTACCAATCTTATGGTAGTAAGATTGTCTTTTTCAAACATGCTATTGATAATCTGTACGACGTGATTGCAACTAACAAATCCATGCCTCAAATTTGTCTGGTTTTGCTAAACACCATTTTGTTTTTACCTAATTTGAAACCAGATGAATTTCATATATAAATATCGGGTTATCCGGAAAATTGGTAATGACATTTTTAAGAGAAAAAATAAACGCTAATAATTTATGTAAACACGCAAATAACACAGCTCAACAAATTTAAACTTTGATGAAGTAACATTGATAAATATATATGTATATGAAGTATTGTGTAGTTCTAAATCCGGAAATGATAAGCGAATTACTGTAACAGGTACAGTTTTTTTTATTACAGGGGGTCGATGGTGGAGAAAAAAAGGAGACAACATATATTTACAATTTAATATTTATTTAATTTAAACATGTAAAACGTGTTAAATCTATGCAAAGATATTACTGAGTCTTATGCGAATAAAAAATATATTGCATGAGATGTCATACAGCGACAAAAAAGCTCACTTTTTCCTTTTGTATTCTGTAGCATCATATCTTTTTAAAAACCAGCAGTCGCCCAACATAGATGGGTTCCAACGTCCCTGGTATCTTGCTTCAATCATCCTGATGTCCTGGTGAAACCTCTCTCTTAGTTCGTCGCTGATTGCATCCAAATTTTCCGAAAAAAACCAAATGGCAGTGTCAAAAATACATTTTTAAGGACATGCGATGGCGATGTCCTAGTATTTTTATTTTGTTACAAATACCAAGTTCAAAAGAAGTTCTATGGGGTCAACCTTTCTTACAATAATGTTCTTTTGCTGCCCTACTATCCCATTTACACAACAGCAATACTTTTAAAACCCCCTTGAAGTCCTAGCAATATACCTATAACTTTTAAATCCTTATAAATATCCAACTGATACTATTCATATTTAACGCGATTTAGTATGGTTGCTAAGTTGTTATAGGTTGCTTTTATTGTCACTGAATGTGCTAAATGAATAGATGGGTTTTTGTTTCCATTATGAAGCAAGACTGCTTTTAGGCTGAATTTCGACAAATCTCTGAAAATACGCCACTCGAAACGTACATGTTACGCCACTCAAAACGTACATGTTATATATTAACTGGCTAAAGTGTAGAAGGCAAATTTGGAAACTGAATTTTGTACCTTTACATTTTTGAAATCCCTTCTGTTTTATTGAAACAAAAGTAGCAATCACTTACATGGTCAGTAGGTTCTCTCCACACCATTGGAACAGCAAACGGCACAGAATTTTTCTTGCGATGTATTCACTGCACTAAATTTTCGTCACAACTCACACAGCATCGTTTTGTAACAACAATATGAGGAACCCAACAGATAAAAGACAGGTTTTTGATGGGCCTCGGATATAGATTTAGCTTGTAGTCTTAAAATAAATCGACAACTAGAATTGCTATTTTATATAAAATAGACTTAAACACTTGACTGTACTGTAAACGAGACAGAAACAAACTAAATTATAGAAAATAATAAAACTGCCCTTAAAGACCATGGAAATACCCCCCCCCCCCTACTTCAGTCCAAAGTCAGGTACAAATAATTTCAATTACCGCATAATATAAAGTTTTTCAATTACCGCATGATATAAAAAAAAATTGGACATGCTAGACCATTCCTGTGGAAAAGTGTTTTAATAACTACCTAAATGAAAAGCAAAAAGAGCATTCTCATCAATGTTATAAAAATAATGTCGACCTGTGTAATTTTTGCAAACGCAGTGGTAGGTCCATAATGTCTTTATGCTTAATATTATTATTAGCATCTTTATTAATAATTCATAGCATCTTTCTTGCCAAAAAAAAAAAATATCAAAAGCAGGTTGTTTTTCACCTCGTCTTCCGTTTAAAAAGATTTCCCATTTAAACAATTTTGGAGGGAGCGGAATAGATAGGTAGTCTGAGATGCGATTTCCACTGAGTAAGGTGGATAGAGCAAGACATCCCAACTGAAGCTCAACAATTTCTGCCGGATCCTGATTGAAACGTGTGGTCATGCATTGTTATGATGAAATACGACGACTTTCCTATTTGCTAATTCTGATAGTTTTTCTTCAATTGCTGCCTTTAGCTGATCTAACTGTATAAATGTTGGTGGGTTGGTAGCGTGGAAGAAGCTAAAAGTGTATAAATCCCTTTAAATCCCACCAATGGATTCAGATGAATTCCGTCTTTCACCGTATTTACTGGCAACCCAAATGATTATTTTCGTTGCACGTTGTTGTATACACTCTACTTTTCATTGCCAGAAATGGACCCTTAGATTTATATCCCGTAAAAGATCGCATGAAGAGATTTGGTTCAACAGATTTTACTAAGTTTGTGAGGAACCCGTTAGTGCATCGTACTGGCAGACGTACCCATTCAGATGGTCAAATAACGGTCGATTTGCAAATATTTAACTTTTACTATCTCATGGGCTATGGTGCGTGCATCTTCGCCTATAATTAGTTTTATTTCCTCGACATCAGTGCTTGAAGGACAGCAAGAGCGATACCGGAATTTCGGCCCCTGAACCGACCAAACCACCTTTGCACCGTGGTCTCTCCAACACAACCCTCTGCGGAAAGGCTACAAATCTTTTTTTGCTTGGACAACGTTCTTGCCTTTTTTTGAAAAAAAAAGCATAAAGCTACGTATATGCAAGTTATCGACCGACATTTTCAATTGGATCAACTTGATTCACTGAAACGAATTTGAACATAAACATTGTTAATACTACAGGAATTAGCAATATGTAAATAAACATTGCTAATCCAATATATATATTTTTTACAAGAGTTAAAATACCAAACCATGGAACATTTCTACGAACCCTCCGCACAACCCAATACTATTGTTTATTTTTTTCGAAGTTTTATTTAATTTACAAATATAAATGTTCCTTTTTTCTTTCAAATTTTAAGATACTCAAGAACTATAATGACTAAGATTGTGTGTCTACAATACTAATTAGTTGATAAAGAAGAGAAAGTATGTGATACTAGTCGTGATACTAGTCATATTAAAAAAAGGATAGTCGATGCTCATACCTGCTTATCTGTATTTTAATCATTGATTGATTTGTCTGTTACTTTGTGATAGTTCATTTTTTAAAAATGAATAAGATAATTTTTTACTTTGTTATACCTTGTGTTATATAAAAGTGATAGATAACAAAGTAAAAAATTGTTTTATTCCTTTTTGTATTTTAATCGTTTATTTGTAATATTACATTTTTGTTTTAAAACATTGCTTATATGCTTTTCATTGACAAGAATGTAAGTTGTCCAGGATGGAACAATCATGGTCTTAATATAAAATTATCATTAAACAGCACAACGATAACCGAAGGTATACAGAGTGTAAGAGAAAGAACTTTCGTAAATGTAATCGATTCTTTACATAATTTAAGTAAAAAAGGTCCTTACAACAACGATCAAAAAGGTTCCCGCGAAAAAAACTGCAAAATTATTAAATCACCAATCGAAAAGCTATTACAAGAATTAACATTCTATGTGGGCGAATATGTGTAAATGCCATATATATAATACTACTATATTGCTAGCAAGGTCTAGAGATCGGCGAAATCATTACGGTGCAGTCATATATGCATCTGTTTCTCTCACTACTACTTTGAGTCTTATGCGTATGACCGAGAATTGAGTATGCTTATTTACGTGCATCAGTTTGCACATTTTTGTGTTTTTGTGTCACTATCAATCATTTATTTATCGCGACATTTGCGCACATCGGGTCGAATAGTAGAAAAAGACATAGAAGCAGACGTTTGCTATCTCACTTACTCCCTGACACCTCCACTTACAGATGTTAGCAATATATATATATATATATATATATATATATATATATATATATATATATATATATATATATATATATATGGTAAACGCATATTGTACTGTACGCGAACATCCGATATGCTTCTTATTTACCTTTCCCAAAGGCGTACTTATGAGCAACGATATCCAATACCTTTTGATACATTCAAAAGATTTTTTCAATGTATTCAGAAAAACTAATTAAAACGGTGTCAGGCTTACATAGACAAACGGTAGACGTCTTGAACATTTAATTTAATAAAACAATCTATCAAGTGTTTCTTAATGTGGCTTAATGTGAAGTTTTAAAATATTTTATGGTTTGAAAAATTAGTGCTAGTAATTTCAAATTTGCACGTTAAACAACAATAACGTGTAAGTTTTTATTTCTTTTGTAACAAAACAAACCAAATTGATGCTGAAACATTGACAATAAATGGTTATAATTTTATTTTAAATAATACCTTAAAATATCACTGAAACAAAAAAACTGAATTTCCTTTGACTGAAATTTTCACGATGATGTGACGTTTTTAACAAAATTTCAAAATGTTCTGACCTATTTTCCAGGGAAATGGTTACAGATATATATATATATATATATATATATATATATATATATATATATATATATATATATATATATATATATATACATATATATATATATATATATATATATATATATATATATATATATATATACATATATATATATATATATATATATACATATATATATATATATATATATATATATATATATATATATATATATATATATATATATATATATATATATATATATATATATATATATATATAGAGTATAGGTTCATTTGTTTGTTTTTAGAACTTCTAAAATACATTTTTCAACCAATAAGGCGCTCCTCTAAGAAGTAAATAACTCCTTAGTAGTCTTTGAAATCGCATCGAAATAATTAAAACCGCTTTCCCTTCTGTTGCAATAAATAAGAAATGTCAATCTCCAATGGCCCTAGATCTGGGCTGGTAAAAATGGATTAAATGTATCGAGTTCTTAAATGTAACGCAAATACAGAAAATACAAGAAGCATATAACACAGGAGTCTAGAACATTAAGACAGTAAAAACCTTTCACCCCAGAGAAACTTTGATTACGGACACAGATGGTGAAATATTAACCAACATGGATATCAGACTAGAGCGATGGAAGACATATCTTGCGTCAACTTCGATATAATTGATAAATCCAAAAATGTTAAATTTTTTGGTATTAAAAGGAGCATACTTGATGAAAATCAGTTGATGCTAGAGCCAAGTCCGTATCATATCGAAAACTTTTTGAATTAGTCTTCTGTTATAAAAATCGTTTAAAACACGTGTGATATTATTTCTAAACAAACTTAGTTCATTAGAAATTTGCAGATAAACATTGAAAAGTTACATAACACCAATTATTTCTTATGCAGTGATAACTGTTCTTCGTCAGGGAAATGTCGATTACCCCTCGATCTATGGTGGAAATAACTTAAACCCAGAATTGGCGCAGGTCCTATGCCTTTGCCGACCTCATGCGCACGTTGCGATCGATCTTGGTTGCAGGAAAATCCGATAGCAGTGAAAGAGAAATGGGCGAGATGCAGCTAGGGTAACCAGGAATAAATAGAAACTGGATAAAAAGGCAATTACCACGTCCGTGAGCGATTACAGTTATGTCGCTCGGTAAAAGAGAGAAAAAAAAATTCTAAAAATTACATATTTCTTTATATCGATTTTATTAAAAAACCAATATGTATGTGAATTCATATGAATTGTAAAATAGATCTAAATTATTGATTAATCATGTTATGGAATATATGCATATATTTTTTTAATATATTTTCAATAAGTTTTGAACATTTTTCAACAATTAGAATAGGGGTTGCTAACATTTTTTGATTTTATATTTTTGTTTGAAAATGTATATAAGGCAATAAAAATGTAAAAAAAGAAACAACTAATATCATCAATTATAGAAACATGTCATTGATAAATTATTATACCATATTAGTGGCACATTTTGATAATAACTTTATAGTCAAAAACTTTGTAAGTTTTTTTAAAGCTTTATAAAACAATCAATTGAAAATTTTTGTTGAAAACTAAGTTTCTTGAAGCGCATTCGTCAATTGTTAGATACAATATGCATACAAAATATCAAATAACTTAAGTAACAAATAATGCGTTGGATTTGTTTGCCCGAAGGTTATAATATGTTTGTGGTAGCGTTAAATTTATTTTTAGCATGTTTATTCAAATAATAAAAAGTATTTATTTATTACAATAACCTTGCGCATTCGGCAATTACTAAAAAAACATTTTATTAAATCTTGATGGTAAATATATGTTATAGAAGTTTTAATATTATTAAAACTTCATGGATTATCAAAACGATAATAATTAAACTTTTTTTCTATTTTGATAAATAAATCTTGATCAATTTTTATAATGACTACTGATCATCCAAAATTGTGTCAATTTTGCTTGATCCTAATAACTATACCCAATTCAAGGAAATTTAGACCAGGACCCTAAATTACCCAACAATCTGTCGACTCGTATTTGGTTAGCTATTTTAATATTATCAGGAAATCATCAAATTTTATTTATATACTAGTCTATAGCCAATTTATATGCTAATTAAACTTAATGAAATATGTAAAAAGTATTAACTGTAATGAAGTCGAACAGGCAATACATTAATAATTCAAAAACTTGATTATATGAGATATTTACATTACATACTTCATTAGGTGTTAAGTTTGTTGTAATTTATTGTATATAAATAGGTTCTAATTTAGTTTTCGGGCTAGATTTGATCTTTCTGTGATTGATTTGGGTAACGTTCTCACACCAAATGTGTATTAACCACTAAAAGATTCTTGTCACTATTTTCTGTTTGCAAGGGAATTTTCTAAAAACTTTTTAGTGAGTCGTCCACACACCAAAACGCATTGAAATTATTCAACACACGTTTCGCTAACTGAGTTAGCATCACCAAGACAATTAAAATTAAATCATAGCCTATTTTGTTTACTATTTATACCTAAACCTAGTGCGGTGAAGAGTATTAAAATCGCTAAATGGGATTGACCCCTTGTTTAAATTTAAGCTATTTGCACATCTAGTTATTTCGATATTTTCGTAAGCATATCATAATCTCAAATTTTTAACATTTCTAAGTAATTTCCTAGTTGCTTACATATATGTACTATTAAATATATGGTTGCTTATTATATATATATATATATATATATATATATATATATATATATATATATATATATATATATATATATATATATATATATATATATAATACTATATTGATAATACCTGTCAGTGGAGGTGTCACGGAGTAAGACCGCAAAGTTTGCTTCTATGTCTTTTTCTACTACTCGACCCGTTGTACGCAAATGTCGCGATAAATAAATGTGATACGAAAACCATATCTATATATAATACTACTATATTGTTAGCAAGGTCTGGAGATCGGCGAAATCATTACGGTGCAGACATATATGCGTCTGTTTCTCTCATTACTACTTTGAGTCTTATGCGCATGTCCGAGAATTGAGTATGCTTATAGACATGCGTCAGTTTGCATATTTTTATGTTTTTGTCTCACGTTTATTTATTGCGACATTTGCGCACAACGGGTCGAGTAGTAGAAAAAGAACTAGAAGTAGACTTTTGCTGTCTCACTTACTCTGTGACACCTAAGCTATATATATATATATATATATATATATATATATATATATATATATATATATATATATATATATATATAGTTATATATGTAGTTATAAGCTATATATATATATATATATATATATATATATATATATATATATATATATATATATATATATATATATATATATATATATATATATATATATATATATATATATATATATATATATATATATATATATATATATATATATATATATATATATAGCTTATAACTACATTGAGGTTAGTTTCATAAATATATTGGCCAATCAAAGATTATCTGGTCTATTATATCTTAATTGAGCCATATGTCCTTTAAATTATATTAATATCACGGGCGTAGCCAGGATTTAGTTTTGAGGAGGGTTTAGTTTGAAGTAAATAAAACAACAAAAATATACTTACATGAAATTTAATATCTATATATTCATCGGAAAAATTACGATACAAAATAGTTTGACTACTTGACAAGAGATGGCGTTACTGTGCGCAACGTCCACTAGTTCGGATATATATTCAATTCAAATGTAATAATTTGACTCTCTTCACTCCTCGTATTTTTTCGGTATAATATTAGGTAATATTTGGCTTATTTCGGGGGGGTTTGAACCCCCAAAACCCCCTCCTTGGCTACGCCCGTGATTACTATTATCCTTGTTTGTTTAATATATTTATAAATACAATTATTACATTTTATTTCATAAATCCCCAACCTTTCATTTTTTTTATATTATCTATAAGATTACCCAATAATTGTTGTAATTTATTAGATTTATATACTATGTTTTTGATAATTTTTAAATATTTTTAAACCTACGTGTAAACTGGGGTTCGTATATTATGCAAATTTTTATTTTGATATTTTCTGTAAAAGGTAAATGATTCTTGAATCATTTTTCTAAGCTTTTGGTTTCTAATACCTACTAAATTTTTAGAGAAACCATTGATGTTAACTACATTCCTAATATATGCCTTTGTCAGCCCAAATCACTTTTTGAAGGCGAAAAATAAGAAAACGTTGAACTAAAAATTGCAAACTTGCCATTTTATGTTACAATGGTGTGAATCATTAGGAATGTATCTTTCAGTGTAGGACCCTTTTCTGAAACAGGCTAGATTATAAATTTATAAACTATTATAATTTATAATAAACTATATAATGGCAGTGAAAATCCTGAACGTTACTAAGGTAATAATTAAAATTGTCAAGAAGTAATACAAATATGTCATATCTCCATTGATAAATGTCAAATGAAAGCCATTTTATGAAAATGGTATCAAATTCCATAAAAATATTTGCTCGAATTAAAAGAGAACGTACAAATGATTCCAATGTAAATATGTCATTAAGTGTACTATTAATACTTTAACTATAATAATTGGCTAATTATAGCACTATGAGGTAACACAACGTCAACATGGAAATAATGGAATTATTATTTACAAAAACACAAAACAGGGACAAGACTCTTCACGATTTAGGTATATTTTTCAAATGCATAATGGAACAAGTTGTGAAGACGACACATTTTTTAGATTCAGTAATATTTTTGATCAATACTGTGATCAGGAAGAATTATTTGATAAAATAGCAAAGCCTATAGTTAATAGGTAAAATGAAAATTGTTTTAGTTCATATTTTTAAACGCAATTAAATGTGAATAGTGTATTGCAGGGTTTTAATGGTACTATTTTTGCATATGGCCAGGTGATTTTGTCAAACATATCCAAAAATACATGTTGATAACGCTTTGTATTTTAGACTGGGAGTGGAAAAACTTACTCAATGACAGGTTCTTCTAGAAAATATAAATATAGAGGAATTATACCCAGGAGTTTAGAATATATATTTTCAATACTTGAACAGGTACTAATTTCTAAATATATTAGGTGAACAAGTTAATTGATCAAAGTCGAAAATGATTGATTTTTAATGTGTGACCTATTTACACATCATGGAGAAAACAAATAATTGTAAACAAAATATTTTAGATTAATCGACATAAAATTGAAAACGGTTATTATATTTAAAAAAAAACTGTATTACTTCTATTTGATTACTGTTATTTGATTCCTACTATTTATTTAGTTCTATTTGATTACCACTATTTGATTACTACTATTTGATTACTATTATTTGATTACTACTGTTTGATTACTACTATTTGATTACTACTGTTTGATTATTACTATTTGATTACTACTATTTGATTACTATTATTTGATTACTTCTAGTTTTTCTCTTCATCCTGAGAAAATCACTATTTGGTGCTTTTTTTGGGCCGATGGAGTGATAAAACCATATTTTTTTAAAGACGATAATGGAAATCCTGTTACCTTTAATGGTGAACGCTACAGGAATATGCTATCAGAAATGTTGGTCTGGACTAATAAGTGTGGATATAAACAATGTTTTCTTTTAGTAAGATGGTGTGATTTGTCACACATCTGGCCAGACAATCAATTTATTGCAAGATAAGTTTCCTGGCCATATTATTTCGCGAAATGGTAAAGTCAACTGGCCATCAATATAATATGATCTCACTCCATTGGATTATTGTCTGTGGTCTGTGGGGTTCCACATGTGGTCTGTGGGGTTATGTTAATTCTTTGGTTTATAAAGAGAAATAAAGCTTGAACAATTATTGACCTTAAACGAAACATTTAGGCCACAATTGAAAATATATCAGGCGATATGTGTGAAAGAGTAATCGAAAATTGTGTCTCCAAAATGCATTTCATCAGACCAAGCCAAGTTGGACATTTGAACATCCTTATTTTCAAAACATAATGCCATTATTTCTTCTTTAAGACAAAATAAAATTACTGGATTATCACTTGTAGTTATAATTGTGTCTCATTTTAAATTTCTGACATTTTTATTGGATAACCTTTGATAACGACAGCAGTTCATAACAATATTGTTGCTATTTATGTATCCGGAATAATAAATAAAATCAAATATTTATCATTGAAAATGGTTTTATTGTTTTCAAAATATTCTCCGCGATGTTTATTCGTTTATTCTTCATGGACGGGAACAAAAAGAAACCATTGGGTGCCAAATCAGGACTGTACGGCGGATGACTCATCAATTCGATGTTTTGACCGGTCAAATATTGAGTTGTTTGTTCCGATGTGTGAGAGCTCGCGTTGTCATGGTGAAGAATAATCCTGCGTTCCCGGTTGTTTTTTTTCTTATTCCTTCGAAGACTCGTGACAAACAAATGGTTGTGTACCATTCAGAATTGACCATTCTACGATTCTCTAGTGCCAGTATAGCCACATATATACAGCCCATTTATACAAAAAAAACAGGCGACCATGTGCTTCGAGGTGCTTCTGGCGTGAACAACTTTTGTTGGGTTTGGTTAATTTTTCATCCAAGATTCTTCACCTGTGTATATCATACACGACTTTTGATGCACCACGATTGTATTTTTTGAGCATTTCTTTGCACCAATCGACACGAACATTTCTTTGAGCGATTGTCAAAGTATGCGGTATCCGCGCACAAATATTTTTTATGACTAAATGTTCATGTAAAATCTGTAAAATTTTATGTAGACTTGTCATACTAAAGTCCAGGGATGCCTCAATTTCACGATATGTTATGATCTCGATCTTGCTTTATCAGTTCGCGCACAGTATCGATGTTTTGGCACAACATCTGACTATGGATGACCTTCTTTAAATTTGTCCGTGAGCGAACGACGGTCACAATTGAGTTCACTAAACCAGTGATGGTTTAGTGAATGGTTTTAAATGGTGCTTCATCGCTAAAAGTTGAAGTGAGTTGATCGATGCACTGTTGTTGAGATAATCCACGTCGAAAATCGTAGTAAATTATCGCACGAAAATTCTCACGAGTTAATTCAATTTTTTGACTGAGATGAAATTTTCAAGTCACTAAACAACATAAATAGCGTCCATATGACAAAACGTTTTGAGTACGTATATAGTCAACAATGTCAAACTTTACGATGAATATGTTAGATGGCGCATAGCAACATCATTGTTGCCAATTTCGGATACATAAATAGCAACCCTCATACACAGGTGGTATCTAAAAGGGAATCGATTTTCTATCGTATTAATACTTTCATCTAAATATAATTTCAGAATTCAATGTTTTTAAGATTATATTATCGGTTGTATCGTAAAGGAAGTTGAATCGGTTCATAACAATTTTATTATACTGTCTGAATTGCAATGATTGTATTGTAACCCTCATCGTAAAGAAATTTTTTACAGCAACCTTTAAACTATTAAAATAGGTGTACGCGGATGATTACCTATTTTGTATACATTACAACTGGTATAGTCGATTTAAAGAAAACCGGAAGTTATTCACATTCCAAAAGCATCGTAAAGCACATAGTGACCGGTGAATATTATTAGCATATTTCCGAAAGTTCTTCGGAACCGAACTTTACTCGTAAGGCCAGAATATCGTGCTTAATGAAAGTAGGTGCTGCTGTATGACAATGAACCTTCCAACAAGAGTATCATCATTCAACGGATGTTGGTCCAAAAACTTATGACTCATTGTTCATAAAATTTCCGAAAAAGGGAGCTCAGAAATATTTTCAAACTTGAGGCCGCCGCACTGGCGTAAATTGTATGATGCAGGGAAGAGTGGACGGAAGAAAGAGCAAGAAAGAAAGAGAAAGTCCTGAGTAAGTAATATTCGGGACTGGATGAATATGAGGATTGCAATTCTATTTTGTGTTGCTAAACATTGAGAATCATTTGAGAAAAAAAAACTTCGTCGATGAAAACTTCCTGTAATCAATCCTGTATATTTCTTAGTCAGAACTTTTTCTTTTTTCCTATGCTCTTCATGCAATGATGATATTTATGAGTGTGCAATATGTGGTTAAGATAAGATGTTTTACGTATTTTAATGATGCCAATATATTTCTGCCGACTTTCCTAACACTTAATCGATTTCCAAAGACTACCTTCTTCAACTACCAAAGTTGTCAACGAAGAATTATACGGTATATGGATATTTTAAATGTAGTTCTACTCCTGTATAAACAAAGCTCGAAGGCCTGGATTTTTCTTTACTATTTTAGCCTTTAGAGTCATAGTTTTGACGCCGTACGGGACTAGTCGAAATATTCCACATACCTTAGTCTGAGTGACCATTGATTTAAATTTCAACAACGCAGATCTCATCAATTCAATTCTAATACGAATGTATTTAATACACATATCTAATATATGGAAAAAGGAAAAAGCATTTTTCCGATTCCGTTTAAACTTGCTTAAATGACGATACTTTACCTACTCATTTAACATGGGATGTTTGCACTTTTTAGATATTAATTTTTTTCTCGCTTATTATATTGATTATCTTATTAAATATTCTTGATTCTGCTTCTGTTGTGATCCTTTTAGATGAACAAATTTCTATATTGGTCAAAAATTTATTTTATAACTTTTCCGAAAGTTATCTGCTGTCTGACTATCTTGTTCTCATAATATCTCGGTCAAAGTATACAGTTCAAAGTATATATATATATATATATATATATATATATATATATATATATATATATATATATATATATATATATATATATATATATATATATACAGTATTCTTGCATGTAGGTCGTAGAAAGTATTTGTATCATTAAGCCTTTTTATTGGTAGTATTAAACAATTCCCCAACAGGGGATCTCTTTCAACTCCACCTCCCAGCCCAACTTTCGCAATTGAAGTCCCCCATAATAACAGTTACTTCGTACTGTATAAGGCTTTTTATTAGTTGTTCTAAATCTGAGTAATTTTATTCGATGTTCGACTGATATTGTTCTGCTGTCGAATGTTGGCGCGTAATGGTATGCATTTAGTTGAAACAAGATGTGGTATTTATAAATAAGATGAACATATTACTAAAGTGTTTTCTTGATAATTATACCAACACCGTCGATATGATTTTGAGTGTCCATTCCTGAATAATATAAAACAAAGTCACCGTGGTGGAGTCTTCAGTCATTTTCGCTTATCTAACTAACTGTCATCCGATTATCTTTCCCATACAGTACTACTTTCCACCGTGTCACAGCCATAGTAGGCTTTACCGTATTCAATTTTCTGAAAAAAGTTTCAAAACAAAATTTTATAAAACATTTAGAATTGCCTACAGAGAAGCATAATTCGACTAAATATTTATAGAGAATATTTCATTTATTTTTTTCTTCCAATATAAAAAGTTGAGTTTCTTTTTAGATAACTAAAATGAGCTTTTTTCTTAAATAACCTGCATGTATTTTTAAGGTAGAAGAAAAACCAATTATGTATATATCTTACGTTGAAATTTATAATGAGGCATGCTACGATTTACTTAACTCTAGAGAAAAACGCATCGCTTCAAAATTGGAAGAGCTACCGTAAATATACTCAAAAAAAATTTCAGTGCAACTTAATGAGAATTTTGTTTATTTAGAAAAGTAGTGATGCTAGAAGATGGAAAAGGTGAATTACATTTAAGAAATGTAAGTGTTTTGCCAGTTGTAACTGAAGAAGAAGCGATGAGACTATTGTTTTTGGGAGAAACAAACAGGGCGATTGCTGAAACACCTCTAAATGAATATTCGTCTAGGTCACACTGTATATTTACTGTTTATTTAACTTTTAGAGAAAAAGATTCCGATACATTAAGAAAATCCAAGCTTAATTTCGTGGATTTAGCGGGGTAAAATATAATACAAAAACATACGCTGATTCACGAATTTTTGTCTCTATCATACTAGGCTTTGACCAATAAATATTTATTGGCATTACTGTTCACAGTAATATACATATACTTGTCTTGTTGGTATTTATTCTGAAATGGTTAAAACTGAAATAAGACCTTTTATGAAGTATTTCGCCTTTCTGGCAAACTTGTCATGTGTCCCACTCATCTGAGTATTGAATCCTTACATAGTCTACAATATCCAGATATTTGTAAGATAATAAATCAGCAACCTGATCCCCTAATTACCATTATCATTCATAGTTATTCATTTTTCTGAGTACTCTTCTTTCAAATACTGCAAACAGTTCTTCTGTTTTTGAGAAGGTCCAAGGTTAGCAACCGTAAATGACTACTAGACGAATGACTTTTTTAAAAATCTTAAGTTTCGTGTTCCCTTATATAAATTTGGATCTTAGGACAGCCTGCCGAAAGTAAGTAGTTTTATTATAGTATTATGTTATTTTCGCAATTATTTGACGGACTATGAACAACTGATATATTGCTGAGCATCCCCTTCTAAAGCATATATAATATTCGCCCATTCCTTCTTGATTATATGGTACTATTCCCTGCCTTACTATTGGACCTTTTATTAGACCTTTATAAGTTGTACTAAGCAATGTTATGATTTCATCTCTGATGGTTCAATTTAATAGCGTTTCAAAATATGTCTTTCAGCACTTTAGTTTGCTATTGATGGTGGTTAATATTGCGCCATATGCATCCTTGGACAAAGTCTTTCTAGGGTAAAAGCTTTTTACTGCCTTAATGTTTTGTTTGAAATTGTTTTAGTATAATAGTGAAATTCTGAGTATTTTCTCTATTTTTGTTTTTGGAAGCTCCCGTTTTATTTTTTGCATTTTCTTGCATGCACAATTGGCCTACCTTATCAATCTCTCGTACTACCCGGTGCGAATCCTGCTTCGGATATGGAAATTTGGACAATCTACTGGACTTTAATCGGCTATTGAATATAACTGGGAGAAATAGACTGGGAAAAAATGACTAGGGTAGCCGGTCTGTAATCAAAATAAAAAAAATCTTTTGTATTCTTCTCTTTTTGATTTTGTGGGTTTTTATATGCCATTCAATCGGGCAGTTTGTGCTCTCCACTGTACTTTTGCACTAGTCGTCGTATTATCCGCTTCTTTTGTTTTTCCCTTCAGTTCAGGTTCCAATTGTCTCATTTGGAACTTGTATCTATTAGTCTATCGACTCATCTGATTACTCTAGCACTTGCTTCATTCTATGTTGGTATTTCTTTATAGTACTTTTGTCTGTTGTTTTCAATGCTGTTGTAATTGTTTTTATCTTGATTCCTATTTCTGTATTGGTGATACAGATTCTTTTTTATATTTTTGTTACTATCAGGTAGTGTTCCGACTCTGATCATGCTCCTCTATATATTCTCACTTTATAACGTTTCACGTTAAGTACTATAAAGGCAAATTTGGTGATAATTAATGCATATTTCATAATGATTTGGAACATGTAACGATGACTGAAATTTGGCTCCATAACTTTAATCAAAACAAAAGTAATAAGCGACATAAGGGCTCATCACCACTACAAAAGTTCGAATCTTGTTTTCTCTTAGTGAGATTATGACTATTTTTTTGGAACTTAAAAATGTTTTCTTTGTAGATTATTTACTACATAGGCGGATCATCAAAATTTAGTATTACTGGTTTTACAACGGAATTTTAAAAATTTTTAGAAATTTTAAACAACTTCTTTATGTGGCTTTCAGTTTTTATTTTTTATTCCCGAAAAACCCTCATTTTTGGTTAATAGTTTATTTTTGCTGCCGAAGGTGTACTTAATGAAGCGCATACTAAGTACCTGGCAGGACAATTTTTCCATAAACATCGAAGCTGTTCAATATTCATACATAAACGTCAAGTTGCAAAATATAGTTGTCTCAGAGGTCTAAGATTTTTCTTTCTATGTTAGAGATAATAATTTGTGAAATCTTCTAGTTGTATGTTTTTATAATACTCATTAAACTGAACTGTTTTAAAATTTAGTTAAAAGTGGCTGAAAAATGCTTCTGGTGATTTTTAGTAGGTTATAATTTTTTTATAAATTTGCAAAATTTTTCCATCAATAAAAATTGGCAACTGTAATATCGAACAGTCTTCTCAAATAATGTATCCGGGAGTCACCCTGCACATAAACATCAAATGAAGTGCCCACACCGATAATATGATTTGTAAAGCACAGAGAAGTATTGGAATCCCAAATTTTTTTACCAAGTATTGTGGATAGCAGACACCAAGACAGTGCTCATGATTGACAATGGAATAATTAAGTTACGCCTAAATTATGGAGCAATCTTGAAAAAAGTCAATAATGGATCTATATTAAACAAATTAAATACAACACAATATCAAAGCCTTAGAATTATTCTAGGCTGTGGGAAGTTCAGAAAACAGAGAGCTGGACCTGAATATCGAAGAACTTGGATGGCTACAAAATTCTTTAAAAGATTGCAGTATATTCTAATAATCCCTCTTCTCCATAAAATTAGAGGCATTGCTAAAAATATAAGATATTGGAAAAACAAGATATTTCCTTATTTAATAAAGGCCTTAAATCTCCTTGACTTAAATTTGAAAAAAAACAAACATGATACAAATACCAATATTAGATTTCTGAATAAAATGGACAACCTCTAACAATTCTTTACACATTTCTTCTATAAAGATGTTATTGTAAAAAATTAAATTACTAATTTGCGGAAAAACTGTCATTGAAACTAAGTATATGCACAGGAGAAAAATATGCCATAAAGGCAGCTGTACAGGAAGTTGTTCGTAGGAACCTCATACTAATCTTCACTGATCTTAGAGAGTCAGTGAAGATTAGTATACTATCCACAAACTAACTGGAATATGTATCAATATTCGTAACGACTCTGTTCTTTCAAAAAACAAATGAAAGAAACATGTACAAGTGGAATGAACTTACATCTTGCTTCGATTCTTGGGCACCAGAACATAAGTAGAAATGTAACAGTTGACAAGCTCGCCAATACTGCAAAAGATAATAAAACCTACATTTTTTTTATATTTGAAAATAATACTGTACGAAGGTAGTCTGAAAAATTTCCAGTCTGAACTCGAAGATGGCATTACTCGTTAAATTCTTGCCTTTGGAAGCCAATACGTTGACGCAAATTAAATGAGAGATGGATGCTATTGCCTTTTAGATGCAACAATCTAATGAGGGATCGATATTCGCTGTTTTCCATCTTTACAGAAACACTAACATCGACTGACATAAATGACTGTTAAACAACAACTGAGCGGCTAATATGGCCGAAATTTTCAAGGTTATCTTTCAACGCATTATCAATTATATTACCAGAACATTTTTGACCAGTAATGCCATCTTCATGTTGAGGCTGGAAACTTTTCAGTCTACCCTTGTACGAGTACTTGAAGATTCGTATAACGATTAAGTTATATCTAACTATTATGTTATTGTTCGTTTCATTTAAATTTTAATACGATATAAATCATTCAACTTGAAAATCATCAAAAGCACTGATACTGTCAACTTATCAATGAACGTTATGCAGTTCTGTGACTTTATTGTCATAAGTATTAAATTTTTAATTCATATACTTTTAAGAACCCTTTCCACCATTTTTAAGATCAGAGCGAGTATGTAAATCTAAAAACACCGGGTCTACCTTAACTGAAGCAAAATATATCAACCGGTCATTACACTTCCTTCAACAAGTTATTCTTGCCTTATCCGAATCCAGAAGATCACATGTTCCTTACAGGAACAGTATTATGACTTTCATGTTAAAGGATTCCCTGGTTGGTAATTGTTTAACCGTCATGCTGGCTACATTATCATTTGCTACAAAAAATATCCAGGTTTTAAATAATAATAAGATAATGATTGTTGACTACTATAAATATATAAATTTCTTCGTAGGAATCTATCAGTACATGCATATTTGCACAAAGGGTGTCGTCCATAAAAACAGAACCCATTGTTAACGAGATAAAAGATCCTCAACAAGAGATAAATATGCTGAGAAGTGAAATTCTCGAATTACGACGACAATTATCTGAATTGAATGGAAGAGATATTCCGAGTGTAATAACATTTCAATACTTACATAGCTAGACTGATTTGTATATTTTCTAGGCAATTAAAAACGTAACTGAAGAAGAAAAATTGAAATGTGAAAAATATATTGAAAAATTTATAAATAGCAATAATTTGGATATCAGCATTGATAGAAAATTGTATGGTTATTCTTTATTGGTTATGAAAAATAAGCTACTGTCACTTAAAAAGGACTTTAATAAATTAAAACAATCGCCGAAAATGATTGGTAATTAATTTCTCATAATAGCAATTCTAGATTTTGCATTTCATTCCAACAAATATATTACTTTATTTAATAATAATTTTATTTTGCATAATTAAAAAAAAAACTTTTCTTTGGCAAACTAGATCTTTTTTATTACCTACGCTTTTATAAAGGAATATTATATAATATGGTTAGCTCCCTGATACGTAAATACCATTATTTCTATACTTCATCAATTTCAAATTTTCATCGACTGGTCCACTAAAGTCATTTGATAAAATGTTCTTTGAAGTTTATTTTCGTTATCTGTGGTTAAAGCCACGCTGATGGCGTAACAAATGATATTAATTATATGATGCCTATTATTTTATCCATTTCTAAAGTGAATGATACTGGACTGAGTATTCCTGCCTTATCTCCCTTGTCACTTGAATCGGCTCTGTAAGATTGCTTTTCATTCTTATGACTGCTTTGCTTTCTGGAAAACTAAAGATTCCCGTGAAAGCAAAAAGCAAAATTATTAATTCACTAGTCGAAAAGTAATTATAGGAATTAACAATTAAAGCAAGTATGTGTAAACGAATATTCAGCAAATATTAATTGGTTCTTACTTAACGAATAGACTACAAATAAACTAATGAACATTTTTTATATTTATTCTTAATTATGAATCATGCCATATAGGTATTTCAGCAATCGATATGACAACTTTGCTTGAATTTCAAATTGGCGACAAAAATTATTTCAGTGTATGTCAGTGCCTGTATTTAAGTTCTATTTAAAATAGAAAACGTATACTGTACGTGAATATCACGATATGCTTCTTATTTACGGAGAAGTTTTACAACATTCTAAATGGAATTTCTTATCGCTAGGCTTATTTACGGTAATCGATATCCGGAAATGCCGATTCCAACTTAGTGCGGCAATGAGATATCGGTCCCTCAATTGAATTATAAATTTTACATGTTTTTGAAGAGGATTTTTACCATAGGTACTCTAATGGTTGCGCAACAAGTTGGAGTTTCCCATCGGATTGTATGCAAGACTCTAAAATAACAATTATAGCAAGCTTTTCCCTTGTCATGTACAAAAAGTAAAATCACTCTTACCCGCTGATTTTTCACCTAGGCAAACATGTTGTGAATGGTTTATTGGCCAAAATCAAATTTTTGTTCAATATTTTTTGAATCAACGAAGCTTCTTTCACGAGTAATGGGATTCGGAATTTTCATCATTTCCAGAGCGTAGTACATGCAATTCTTCACGCAGTTCCTCACGCATTCCTCCGTAGAAAAAAATTCCAACATGCATTTTTGATTAATCTATGGGCTGGAATAGTGGTAGAGCACCTTATGGGGCATTATTGTTTATTATATTCATTATGGTATATTTTTTTCCCTAAAGATTAAAAGGGAAGGAATATTTATAATATAAATCTATAATCTGTATCTGTATAAATCTGTATAAATCTATAATCTATAAATCTGAAATAAGCGATGAAAATAATGTGCTACAATGTATTTTTGATACCGCCGACCAACTTAGAAATATGCCAGAGGTTTTACAAAGTGTTCGGGAAAACCGATTAAAAGTATGCCAGGCTTGCATAGACTCAAATGGTGAACATTTTGAACATATAATTTAATAAAACAATTAATAATTTACTTCTTAATGTGACATGAATCGTTCAAAAGGTGTTAAATCGTTAAAAAGGTGTGAAAAATTAGTACTACTAATCTTTGACATAAAATAACAATACTTTGTAGAACTTATAGAATGAAAAAGATTATGATTCAGGTTTATTGGATAAAGGTTTTGCCAAGTTGTATGTTGGAGATTCCATTTCAAAGACTAGAGGTCTAATGGATCTTTTTGCTTATGAAATTCATTCCCCTTTTTCCCGTGATATAAAACCATATATAGGAGCATTACGGTAGATTACTTTATATGGCTAAATAATTCTTTCCTTCTTTATATCTACTTCTAATACACAAGTACTCAACCGTTAGGTAGACATACTGTTTTCCTACAGTTCATTTCGCTGCTTTCAATCTACTGAATCTATTCCGTTTTATCTAGGGCAAGCATCTTTCAGCTGGTTTGCATTTTTTTTTGTATAAACAAATTGCCATTCCAAAGACCTCGTGGAATTTAAAAGCTCTGTTGATCTATATCAAAATTTCTATTTTCAAATTGGCAAAACTAAAATTTATAGTAGAATTGCTCTGGAATACATCATTCTTATCAAGAATAGAGCAATTTTTTTCCTGTGTATCGACAGTTTTGTTTTGATCATACTATGACATTTAAAGTCTAATAATGAGATTAAAGTTTTTATTTTCAGAATGTAAACCAACTGAACTTTATGAAGAAAAAGTGGTTAATAGTAATTTATTAAAACAACATGCAGATGATTATGCAAATGGGCCAGTTTATATAACTGCAGAAAAGCTTGCAGAAGTTAATTATTATGAAAAACTTTTGGCTAATACACTTGAAAAGGCAAAACTATACAGTGAAACTATAACATTTTGTCAAACAAATATAAGTTGTATTAGAGAAAAAATAGAAATATGTTCTAAAAATGGAAATAGTCAGGAAAAACTTTTATTAGGTATTTTTCAATTTTTTCGTTTTATTTACCTCACCTGAAATTATTTCAGGTAAAGATTTAGAATACCAACAAACAGTTTATATGCAGAGCATAAATGAGTTGAAGGAATTAAAAAGAAAAGCACTTATCTTGGAAGCTGGAATGAATAAGGCTCAGAAAAAAATTGCCAAGACAAGAAATGATGAACGTAATGAAAATACGTTTAGTCATAATCAGAAACAAGTTTTACACTATGGCTACTGTAATTGTTATAATAATTGTCAAAATGAAGATGAATATTACGATTACCAAGAAGATAGTTCTAAACATATCTCTGATGATATAAAATATAATAAAATATGTTGTGCCTATGAAAATTATGTACCTATGAATTATGAGTTACACAAGCCTAAAAGTTGCTGTTTAAAATCTCTTCAACATATTTCTCCATTTTCTTCAAAACCACAACAGCATTCTTTCAATTGTGCTCATTTACATAAACTCAATAAACTGCATACACATGCATTGTGTGGTCAATCTGGCACAGCTGCTTTTGATGTAGGTTCACATAATACCAAATCGAACTATCGTGATGCGGATTCTTCCAATGATATTGTATTGTCAAGACCCAGTGAAAAACATAACTTATGTTCATTAATAGAACCAAGGATTTTTAAAAAAGAAAAATTTGATGTTGACAGTGATGCTATTCAGCTTATTCCAGATAAGCTTGATAAAGAATTAGTTATCCACAACAGTCCTTCACCAGATTATCAGGAATATTATAATGGGCATAATATAGGGGAGACATTTAACGAATTTGATAACGTAACTGATAAAAAACATGAATCTATCAATAATACAGGCAATAACATATTAATAAATAAAAGTGCTGATAAATATAATATATTTCTTTCAAATGATAGTGAAAATTTTAAAGAATTTATAAAGACTGTTCCACTAACAGGTGATGAAGACGTTGATAGAGAAATTTGTAATTTTTATCGTTCAAAATTGTCTTAATAAATAATTATTTTTAAAATAAATTTGTAGTTGTCATTGTTACTTTATGCACGTAATTCTATTGGCAAATGGGCCAAGCAAAGCCTAGCAAAGATCAGGAGAATTCCCGAATAATTGTTTCTAATATAGGTCACAGGAATATTTGAAACAATTATATTTTTTTTATATATACTTTCCTAAAAACTTAACATAACATATTTCATGTATTTATGGTTCGATACTTCTGGAAAAAAATATTTTGGTTGGTTTTTCTATCCATTGCTTCAGAGTTATGACTTTTATCTTTGTTGTCAGAAAAATGAGTTGACGTAAATGTTCTTTCAACTTAGAAAATAAAAAAATCATCGCTAGAAGGGAAATAGATAAGAAGTAGAACATCAGTTTAAATCAAACCAGTGTTGTGGATCGCAGCTAATGAAATAAATGTAATTCTTTTGAGCTAGAACGTTATCTTGGTGAAACAAATCATCGTGGCTCAATTTCCCCATCTTATTTCTTGAACTTGCACTAGTGGTAAATAACCAATAAAAAGAAGTCCTTGAAAGTCCCAAAAATGTTATAATCGTGCCGCCGGGAAGGGTGAGCTGAAATTTTCATGGTGATTTGAAATTACGTTTTTGAATTATCACTCAGATTTACTCGAACGGACACAAAGATCATAAAAATCATACACTCTATCATCAGGTCCGTCTGAATTTAGCTTTTTTTTAGAAGTGAATAGCACTTTCCTCCATTCCTCTTTATAATCGATGTGGTGACAGGCAATCTTTCATCTTTTCCTATGTGTAATACTAAAAGGTGGTATTCTTTTCATTTCTTTTTTTTTTTTTGGAATGGTGAAGCAGCTTGAAAGACCCTCCTAACGTTTTTTATGTATGTTTAAATGCCAACTTTGAGCTATTTGACAAGAAGGTAATGTAGAGTTGGAAGCTACTCTTAAAATAGACGACGATGTTTGTATTTTTGTTAAAATAGACAGTCTTCCAGGATATTTTTTTCCGTAGAGCTCCTGACTTTTTAATAAATTCGAAATTACTTTTTTATTCCTGCCCGTATTTTTGAAGATTTCGGAAATTTTCTACGCCTTTTTATTCGACGACTAATGCTAAATGTTAATGTTATAAGAAAAGAAAAACATATTTTTACTGTTAGATTAGAATGCCTGGACTTTTTGAATGTTTTCGGAATACTGGTTAAAACGGTGCTTAGGTGCTTAAAAAATTTGCTTAGACTTAAATGGTGAACGTTTTGAACATTTAATAAAACAATTAATTATGTGTTTAAAACGTCTTATGGTGTGAAAAATTAGTGTTAGCAATGTCAACTGACATTAAACCACAATAAGGTGTGAGTTTTCCATTTTTTGTAACATAATTATGCTGAAACATACGGGATACACATGGGATAAACTTTCACTTTCCCTTTTGTCGATTTGCTATAGCTCAAACGGCATATATTTCTCCACAGTAATATGCACAATTTGTTAAATATTAATCAAATTGGTATTTTATTTGAACTTTATAAATATACTAAATTAATGTATAAATAATAAAGGATCCTAATAATGAATCTTATTTCGTTATTAGAAAGTTCTAACTTAACATCACTCTATTTCATACATTGATAGGGAGTAGAATCAACAATTCAAACTATATAGAAATCTTAAACTACACTACAGTGTAGTTTGGCTATTGACATATAGGTGTTAGAACCAGCATTCCAAGTTGTAGACTTCTCCAATTGCTAGTGTCATCCGCACACGTTCAAAAACGTTTAAACGTGTTCAGATGGCACGAGCATATAATGCAGCTACTACTAAGACCCCCCAGAGATAGGGGGCACTTCAAACAACCAGTAGTTATACCTAGCATGCATTTACATGCGAGAAAAGTAATTACAGCCCCGTTGTTAAGTGATGACATTTATATGTCACGACTTAATCACATGGTTCAAATTATTGTTCTCATTAACAGCGCTATATAGTCAACTAACCCATAGATAGTTCGACCCCTTCATGGGAGATGGCGCCAGGTATAAATAAATATTGAATACATCTAAATGGGCATATTTTTGAGGAATGTTACATAATGGGTGTTAAAATGTATTAAAAAACAACACGTAGATCTATTAAAACCGAATTTGATGTTATTTTTGTGATTTTTATTTTGGATGTAGCACCGTACATTACATTACATTTAATTAAGGTAAAATAAAAGTAAGGTTATAAAGATAACAAAGGTAAAATATAAAATTAAATAAAGTTAAAATGGACCGCGGTGGTCTGGTGGGTTAATAGCTCGCCTAGCAACCCAATGGTTCCGGGTTCGAATCCTGGTGGAAGCATTGATGTTTAATGGTGTAGGGTGTGTTTGTCTGCCCATTTGGTACATTTCATAATTTATAAAAAATGAATGAGCTGGTTAATTGCCTTAGCAGCAGAGCCAAAAAAAAATAAGACTAAATAAATAAATAAGGTTAAATAAAGAAATAAAGATTAAATAAGTAAATGAATTAACCATATAACAGGTCTTGCACACAAAACTATTAATATGTTGAATTAACTTAAAGACTCTCTTTGCACCCGTTTATAATCGGTGGTAAACTATCACAAAAAAAATATGATTTTTATATTCAAAATTATAAAACAAATTAATACGGAATAGTTAATTAAAGATTATTTTGTGTTTGTGACTATTGAAAACATTTTGAAAAAAAAAATTTAATATAATTAGGGGTTATTAAGAGCGTTAAAATTCAATAAAATTGCCATGAGTGCTGATGAGTGGTATTTTTAACAATTAAATTCGTTTTAATTAAACTAATTCCTATAAACTCTGTATATAGATATAAGTAAGGTATTTGTACTTACTATTTATTTCGCCCAAAAATTTATGCTCAATGGAAAACTCCTATTTATAATATAATGCAGACACGGATATTCCAGTAAATTTTAAACTTACCCAAATTTTCATTTTCATATTCCCTTTCACTATTTTGTGACATACGAGTTTTAATAAGATATGGGTAAATTGAATTAGGAACAAGTATTTTTTTTTTAATAGTATAATTAACATACAAAAAATAAACAGATTCAGCTTAGTAATGGGGAAGAATAGAACAGATTTAGTTACCAATTTTAGCAATAAAAACATGGAAGTAAACAAATTGTACTAATTTTTTGTTTCGTTTTAATATATTTTTTTTGCAAAATTTGACCGTATTTTTCCTTAATAATATAAATTACCTTAATAATCGAAGTATTGGCCATCTTTAGCTATTAAATTTCCCCAACTTTTTGTCAAAGAAGTTTTAGTTTTTTGAGGCCAACCATTCATCAAGTCAAAATTTCACTTCTTGTTCTTCAGGAAAGTAAGCAATGTTCTGAAAGTCCGTGCTGCTTCACCAAAATAAGTGGTAGTCTGAAGGCACTAAGTGCGGTAAATACGGCGGGTAGGGTAGGACGTCCTATTTAACGTTTTCCACTTTTTTTACACATTTTACAACATGGGGTCGAGCACTGTCATGTTGAAAAATTACTTTATCGTGTCTTTGACCGCATTTTGGTTGTTTTTTCTTCAATGCTCGGTTCATTTTTATCAATTGTTGTCGGTATCGATCACCAGTAATCGTTTCACCAGTTTGTAATACATAGCTCCCTTTCTATGCTACCAAATACACGGCAAAGCCTTCTTTCCATGTATTAGGTCTAGTCAAAAATGACTTCCGATGCAGCCATGTAGAATCTATTATTCGTATCTACCCACTATGTGTCACCGGAGCAAATAGGTAAGGATTCATTTAGCCTTCTACCAACTGTTTTGTGTAGAGCACGTTACATTAAATTGTTGTTCCTAACCCTTAAAATGGAAGGTGAAAAAGTGTATATTTATCTCGTGATGTTTTGGGAATTTAAACAAGGCAATAGTGCTAAGGCAACATCTAAAAAAACATGCAGTGTATGAGGTGAAGAACTAATAATAGATCGAATTAGATCGATTAGAAATTGGCTTGCCAAATTCCGCTCTGGAGATACCACCTTAAATGTCGAACCGAGAGCGGGACGTCCTTTCGGCCTTGATGACAACCTTTTAAAGGCAATATTGGAGCAAAATCCACGTCAATCTACAAAAGATGTAGCAGAAAGGTTGAATATATTACAATCAACTGTTTACCGCCACCTGGAGAAATTAAGGAAGGTCGGCAAGCTAGGAATATGGGTACCTCACAATCTCAGGGAACGGAATAAAGAAGACCGCATGTCAATCCCCACAATTCTGCTCTCACGGGAAAAATCGAGCCATTTTGATCGTAAATCGATTGAATTGATTGAAATTGATTGAAATTGATCGTAAATCGATATATTCATATGTTTTTTTTTTGCACAATGACAATAAATAAGGAACTAGCTTTTTAATGGGGCATGGTCTAAAACGCCATAGTCGTCATTAGTCTATACTAACAAATGTACTATACATATATATATATATATATATATATATATATATATATATATATATATATATATATATATATATATATATATATATATATATATATATATATATGAACATTTTTGTTAGGTCCGGGAATGAGCCCCACCCATTCCTGCAATTGGAGGGGGCACATGTTTCGCCTCTCGATGTTCAGGCTCGTCAGGGTACCGACACATGCTCTACCGTCAAGAATAGGGAGATCCCATCCACAGTCAACAACCTATACTCTCGCCGACTTCCCGTCGGATGGCGTGTATATGTAATGTTAGATTTCTTTGGACAGCGTCCAATGAGACAACAGTAGTTAAGTATATATATATGTATATATATATATATATATATATATATATATATATATATATATATATATATATATATATATATATATATATATATATGGCCCGTAGGCCAAATCCGGCCCGCCAGTGTCATCAATCCGGTCCGTGACTAGCAAATTTAGCAAGCGTATGCTCGTTTAGGGCGCGTACTCGGCGACTATTTTAGAAATTATAGATAATGGCAGGAAAATTAAAATGGTTTTGGTCCCTTGGAACTTACTGGAGCAATCAGTATGGCCCTCGGTAATCAGTATTAATGCCACAATTCTAACATACCCCGATCTCAATAACTCTTTTGTACTGACTACTTAGTTTTATAATATTGCAGTTGTAGCTGTACTTTTGCAAGGAAACCCACCAAACGATCATCAAAAAGAACTTTTAAGAATTGTTTGGGCCTAATAATATTTGGGCAAATATTTTAGACTCTATTTATATGGCAGAACATTATAAATCTATACAGATCCATCGACCGCTTGTATGGATTTTTAAATGAATTGTAAATTCGCAGGAGGGAGAGTCAACATGAAAGAATATTATTACGAAATCAATTACAAAGAAGGCAATCAAAATACCAACGTGGATACTCTGTCACGGATCCAACTACCAACCAACGCTATCAAAATAATAAATTGCCCAGGAGAGTTAATATAGATATTGATGAATTTTTCGAAAACTATAATCCAAATTCAATACAACGGAAGACATAGATGAAACGTAAAAGAATTTTGAAATAAATCAGCCTTTATCATTAATCCTCATGATGATCGAGAAATAGCAAAAACCGCAAAAGCAAAACTATACATACTACAAATGTCAATCAAAACAAAGCTATGGCACAATTAAATGAAACAATCAATAACAACAAGAATTATTGTGAAAAAATCGCGATATAGCCTTCATACAACATTAAAAAATGAAGATTTCGATACATAGAATAATATACGCCACATTATAAGCAAATACTGATATGATTGCAAAGTGTTTGAGAAATATTTAATAGATAAAAAAGCCTACGTATATTTTTCTTCAAAATAATTTAGACTACTGTTTCATTAAACAATGTTTGAACATTTTTGTAGTTTGCCTCTAATCTAATATAAACACGAAGGTGAAACTAACCACCAAGAAATAGCAGAAACATTGAAATTCTTGAAATTCTTGAAAATTATTATAGGAAATGTAACAGAACTATCAGACTAATTTATTTCACCTAGTGCAAACATCCTTATTAGATAAAACCTTTTAAGTTTAGATAATAGTATCAAATCGCTTTGGAAAGGTTTTTGAGAGAACATTTTAGAAGTTTCTTGAAAGTGTAATTATAAAATTGTCTAAATATATGCTATACTGGCATATAGAATAAAGTTGTTTTATCGAGAAAAATATCTTTTGTTTGAAATGAAATGAAATAATAGTAATTTCCCTACAATTTTATAAAATGGCACCAAACATGGAAAATAACATGTCATTTATACACTACTTCCAAGAAGATAATCTGAAAGCTATCTTAAAGTTCGGGAAAGCTACTTGGAGGATGAAAAGATTTCTTTTTGCCTAGTCATTACCACCCTTAGGCCTAAGTTCAATTTAGAATTTGTGGATATTAAAACTGGATTAGTGCGCAAATAGCTATATATTCTTTTGTAGGAATAGAAACCTTGACTGTATTTTGTTTAGTAACATTTTCAGAATCTTGAAAAATACTTTTAATTTGAAATAGTGAAAATGGTTATTAAATTTACCCACTACTAACATCGTGATCAATACTATCAACATAAATAAAGGGTTTACAAACAGCAGCGATTAACACTTGTTTTTCATTTGTATTTAGTATACCAAGAAAAATCCATCGTAAAATCTACGCTACAATGATAGTTGATAATTATTGATATAATTTACGAAAATAAGTGTTTCTTTGTTAATACTCAACATATACTTCACAATAAACCTGGAAAATATAAGATATTTCTACAAAATTATAATCCCTAAGGTAGCAGAAAGAATATTGATTAGAGACCGAACAAACAAGCTAAAAAAATGAGCATAAGTTTGGGTTCAAAAACATTCAGCGGAACAACTGACATTAAAACTCATCGATACTGCTACCAAAGGCTTTCAATTCAAGGAGGCAACTAAATACGTTTCATTGAACATTTGACATCTTATTTGACATCTCGAAAAACACATAAGCAAAGTTATCACTATATATGCAAATGATATCATCATGCTAACCAGATATAATATAAAAAAATTGCAAGAATCCAATAATCAAATACTGATTAGTGCATTCAGATAAACAAACAAAAGATCATTCTGCTCCAAAAAGGAGTGGTACCCAATACCAATATAGAAATAGATAGAGAATTGCCATAGAAAATACCTGGTGATAAAACAAAACCATAAACTCAAATAGAAAAACACAGATATGAAGTAAGAAAGAAAGCAAAACATGTAACGATCAGGCTATATACCAGATATACATGAAAAATCAAATGAGCTTAAAAACCAATCTGTTAATGATCAAAAGTATTGCAAGCAATTTCAAGAATTTGGATCAATTGGAAGAATCGGTCCATCAAAGAACAGTGCGAAGCGCTGAAAATACTGCACGTGTACAGCAAAGTGTGGAGAAGTCTCCAGAAACGTCGATATGATGACGTCGAACACAATTGGAAATTTCTCCATAGAGTTTACGCCGAATTTTGAGAAGTGACTTTCACATGTTTTCATATAAAATTCAAATTGTTCAAGACCTGTTACCTACAGACAATAATAAGCGATTAGAATACAGTAATGCCGACACAAATTATGTCCATCAAATTGACAGTTTAATGCAAAATTAGTTTCATGGCTCCTGATTATTTTTTATCAGGATTTTTTTGTGGAAAATGTTTATATAAATATGCCACAAACCATACATCAACTCAAGGACATTATCCGTACTGAAATCGCTGCATTAACACCAGATATATTGACAAAAGTTACTGAAAATGTGTTAAAAAGGACACAAAGTTCCTTTGCTGCTAGTAAATCACATTTGATCGGCATAATTTTCAAAAATTAAACTCAACATTTTAAAAAGAAATAAACATATAGAAAATGGTAGCCTGACACCTGATCCAACCTGTAGATGCAATAGTTTTGGTGAAATAAAATGGCCAGCAACATATATCCGAGAATTCTGAAATTAAAAGTAATTTATATGCCTAGTCGTCATAAAGAAATGGAAATGGATTGGACATACATAAATTCAACCTCTCAAGTATTTAACTGCACAAAGGCAAATAAAATGTGGATATAATCGCATAAAGACATTTAGTGTTACATAATATCAATTGAGAAGGAGCAAAACGTGTAGACATTAGAAAATTTGAAAATAATTAACAGATGGCTTCCTCAGAAGCTGCCTCATAGCTTATCACCATTGGGCTTATCATGCCTCAACACCTTATATAACATATTTGATTCATTTGTTAAATTCGAAAGGGTAATGCTGCTTAACAAATAATAAATTTCTTTAAATAACCCAGAAATGTCATTAGTTGTTGAATATAGGGATATCTATAATTAATGAGGTGTGAATGACTGCAAAATACATTCATTTAAAACATTACGTCTCTTAAATAAATATAATAATTAACGACGTAATTTATGATTAGTGCAAGAGAACGCATGTTTTACTTTAGCCTTGCAATAATATACTAATAAATTCTATTAGTAATGACATATTAATTATAAAAATATATATAAAAATTTAGCTTAAAAAGGGAAATAAATGCACTATTTTTTTCAAAAAGAATATATTGTCGCAAATACAAAAACGATAAATCAATATTTTTTTAATATTGTTATTTTATAAATTCTTACTAAAAGGTAATTATTGCGACATACTATAAAAAATTTAGAATTTTATTTTATTACAGATTTATTACTGTACTTATTATTATTTGCCAATAACTAAGTACTTCTCACTTTGCGATTTACAGGGTGTAAGGGAAAATACTTTACTAAATTTAACTATTCTTTTCATTTTTTTGAACAAAAAGTTTCTTTAAAACATATATTCAAAATACAACCATTTCCGCGGAAAACAGATCAGAACTTCATTTTAATTTTCTTAACAATGGCAACGTCTTGTTTATTTTAATCCATTGGAATACATATTTTTGCCGCATTGGCCGCTTAAGGTATAATTTGAAAATAAAGTATTATATTTTTATAGTCATTTGTTCCCTACGTTTTAGAATAAATTTGGTTTGTTTTGTTACAAAAAAAAAGGAAAAATATACAAATTATTGTCGTTTAATATCAGAGTTAAAATTATAGGCACTAATTATTCACACCATAACTCATTTTAAATGATTCACGTCACATGAAAGAACACATTATTAATTGTTTTATTAACTCTTCATGTCCACTATCGCATTCTCGGCGAAAGAAACTTTGTCGGTTGATAAAATATTGAACAAAACATTTTGATTCCTTTGGTTTTGGCCAATAAACCATTCACAATATTTTTGCCTGTATGAAAAATGAGCTTTTAAGAGTGGTCGACCCTTTGTTCATCATAAGGGTAGAATAATTATTCATTTAGTATTCTAGTTGCAATTCAATGGGAAACAACTTGTCGTGCAATACTTTGAGTACTTCTGGTAGAAATATCCTTAACAACATACTAAAATTTGTTCTTCGACTTCAGGACCGATTTCTCGTTGGGCCCACTGTCTTCAGATTCTAGAACCCGCCCGCATCCAAAATTTTTAGAGAAAGTTGGACAATTGTTTGCCGAGTTGGAAGCATTCTCTCTGGGTGTCGTTGCTCATAAATATGCCTAGCTCCTTCGGCATTGTGCAGAGCTTCTCCGTAAATACGAAGCATATCGTGATATTCGCGTACAGAATATATTTTTGGTTTTAAATTGAATTTAAATGCGTTACTGACCTACACTGAAATACTTTTTGAGGCTATTTTAAAATTTTATTGTCGTGACGATATTGCCACATACTACGCCGTTGTTCGCTTATGTAGGGTATAATTCATAATTATAAAAAAATGTTTTAACAATGTTCATTAGTTTATTTGTAGTTTATTATTTAAGTAAAAATAATATTCTTAAGTATAATAATATTCTTTAAGTAATAATAAAATACTTTCTCTTACACCCTGTATACACTAAAACATTATTTCATTACTTTAATTTGTTGGATAATTTTTTCCTAACGATTGATTTACTTAAAATATTGGTTAAAAACAAAGAGTTGATGGAGTACTTTACGTACTACTACGAAAATGTACTTTGTTGGAATATTTTTATTAATTTTAAAATTTTAGCTCTTGTGGATACCATAATGGTATAATGAAATACCATAAAATGCACTTACCGTGGATACAAAAAATTAATGATGTAATACAATTATTATTAATGATGATTTATGCATTTTGTAACTTTGCGACCCATGGGCTAAATTTTATGATATATGCCTTTTTCTGTTTCCAGGATATTTCAGGTACGTTGTACTAATATTTCAAGTTCGTTTAAAGTTGCTAGTGGTGGGAACAATCGCTCAAGACTTCAACCAATACTATTCCATATGTGTTCTATCGACGATCAATCTTAGAATCTCGTGTGTGCAAATAGTCGTATGTGCAAATAGTCATATGTGCAAATACGGTGTAATAGGTTTTTTTAATAAACAACTGGTTGTACTATTTTGTTTACATAACATGTAACATTTAAACTTCATTAGATGATTACTAGAGATGATCTGTTTCAAAAGCATATATATATATATATATATATATATATATATATATATATATATATATATATATATATATATATATATACCATAATTTCTTGAAGTGGTGGCGGACCATAATACCATACCATAATACCAGGCGGATACCATAATTCCTTGACTGATACTCATCACTACAGCAAAGAGGTTTCATTAACTCTAGCTCAGCACCATGATAAACGACGCATCTTGCAGTATTCTGCAAGAAGAATCATTTCAAGATGTCTTAGATAGTTTTTGAAATATCCTTGCATACTTCTAGGGCAACTAGTGTCTTCTACTCATCCATAAGTCTGATCGTTGAACCATATAATCCATGTTCATAAAACAGTAGAAAAAGTAATATCCAATTAACTCGCTATATCATGAACACTAAAACCTGATTCTTTCATACCTCTAGTTTCTTGCTTTTAAAATTAGGAAATTTGCCTGATATGACGTGGTGCATGACCTAATGCACTACGAAAATTTTCTCATAGCATCATAAAGGCTAAAATTTTATTAGTCTTTGGATAGGTTATACAGTCAGGATATTTTCAGTTTGATTTAAATATGAATACTGAATGGTACACTATTTTGTATTCCCCAATATATTTATATCTATTAGACTAATCAAAAATTAAACGTAAGTATTTTTTCATACATAAGTAGCACTTAATTCGATTAACTACTTTAAATTGTCATCATTTTTTCTATTTTCCAGATTCACTGAATCTTTGCAAATATCGCTTATATCAGTAGTTTCAAAATTCTCTGAATGGGTGACTTAATGAAAATATGCAAGGAAATATTAAAAAATATAAAATAATTGATTTATTGGTCCGTTACTTTGTGGTAGTTCATTTTTCAAATTAAATAAAAATTTTTTTTTTAATTTGTTATTTATCACTTATTTGTATTTTTTGACTTTGTGATTATATATACTATATATTATTTATATCATTTAATTATTATATACTTTATATTTAAAACTTCAGTTTTAAAGTCAGTTTGATAATGTAAAATTGTTTACGAAACTATAGTCACAAAGTCATAAATAAGAAAGTAAAAATAATATTAACAATAATAATAATAATAATAAGTACTTTATTAATTCAAGTAGCGCGTTAATAAAGTAGGTTGCTAAGAAGGACCGGGGTTTCACCCCGCTAAACCTAAATAAAGTGAACCATATTGATGGTAGAACAACACTTACGGATTATGTCCGAGAATCCGAAACAACAGACACTGCATGTATCCACTGCATGTATGCAGTATCCACAGTCACTCGAGGATGATACCATTAATGAGCCATTGTCTCTGAAATGGCTGACCGATGGATTGTTGTACCCAGATACAGAAGGTTTCGCGACATCTATTCAAGATAAGGTAGTAAGCACAAGGAACTATGAAAGTCGTATACTACAATGGATGTTGTCGACCGATGCAGGAAGAGCAGTATAGCGGGAGAAATAATTGAACACCTAATTGGTGGGTGTGCAGTTCTTGTCTCTAATGCTTATTTAGGATGGCATAATCAGCTGGCAAAAATTATACATCAAAAAATTGCATTAAAGAACTCGCTATTAGAAAGAGCACCGCACCTCCTCCATATTATAAGTACTAACTTTCTCCTATACTGGAATCACCTTGGATTGAATTATTTACTGGGATGGACCAATCACAACATACCGAACCGTCGATTATAACAGATCAGACATTGTTCTAATTAGTAAAAAAGAAGAAAAAAGCTTTTATAATTGACATCGCAGTGTCGCTCTCTCATAACATCAGAAAAACCGAGATGGAGAAAACCACTAAGTATGAAAATTTGGCATACGATTTGAAAAACCAATGGAAACTGCATAAGGTAGAGCTAGTACCTTTAGCAGTGGAACGAGTGACAGTGCCCGGCGAAATATATCCACAAGGTCCGCTGTCTCAAAACCTGACCTAAATCTGAACAGAATATCCAAGAAACAGCTTGGGCTCCCTGAAAAATGGGAGCTCTCCTCAAAAAATCCAAGGGATATGGACGCATGTGTTGGACTAGATAACCTAATATTGAGGTTTTATGCATGTATTACATGGCAAAAGACTGGATATAGAGACCGGCTGCAAACAATATGGAAAGAAGTATCCTGAGAGTTAATTATCCGAACAAAGATGCTCAGATCAAGTACGCTCGGTTCTTAAAAGGAAAACGCTATACTAAAATATCTACAGATCCAACATTAAAAATAGAGAGACAAACTTATATATGTATTTACAATACATTATATAGACACAAACGCGAATTTACAGATCTAGAAAGATCACAACTTACACCACATTATAGTAAACCACCTCATATCTATGATCTACCAAAAATACACAAAACTAATATACCACTTCGCCCTATAGTTAGTAGTATAAATGTCCCATGTTATAAACTAGCCAAATTTTTATTAAACATTTTAAATCCACTTTCGGATAGAACATATTCATATATTAAAAATACTTCAGATTTTTTAGATAAAATTTCGAACATTAAAATTACAAACTAAAATTTAATGGTTAGTTTGACGTGGTGAGTTTATTTACTAATATACCTATAATTAATTTAAATAAAACTAACTGCCTTCGGTAGATTTAAATTCAATATGGTTCCCGATTCTAAAGAATACAATTAAAAACATTTAAAAATTTCAATAAACAATCACAATCGCGCGGTAAACCTCATCTATATATATTTTTTGGTAGTATGTCACTGTCATTAAAAACTAATTGTCAATGTAAGTATCATTGACATATACAAAAAATATATTTACTTCCTATCTTTTCAGAATTTATAGAAATTAATATAATTTATTTTTAGATTCGTTTTGGAAACGGGTGGAGAATACTTCCCGAAACGTTAACGTTAACGTTAAAAGTTTTTTTATTTTTTTAGAACATCTTAATATTTTTAAAATTTTGTTCGTTAGACAAATTTATTACAAAAAATAATCACTAAGAAATTTGTCTCCGTCTGTTTTTTTGTTTTTACCCAATGATTCTTTATTTACATAAGAACAGATATTTTTAATATTTTTTGCGTGTTAGATCGCGGCAAAAAACACAAATTAAGAAAAACAATATATATGAACACGCCTCAGTCATTGAGACATTATTTAACAAAAGCTATACATTAATCAATACGCATCTCCCAGTTAACGAAGAAAATAAATCTAATCCTGAAAAACTAAATAAGTCCTGGGAAATTCTGGAAAATACATTTCTAAAATTCCATCTAAGCATGTAAACATCCTATTGGGTGATTTCAATGCCCAACTAGGGAAAGAAAGAAAGTACAGAAAAACAGTCGGCAGTTTGCCCGCTCATAAATGGACTAACCATAATGGCAGAAGATTGGTTGAACTATGTTCGCAGATTAATCTAAAAATAATGTCAATCCATTTTAAAAAGAAATTAACAATACAAAAGACCTGGAGGTGCCCAAACACGTACATTGGTGAATTTCAAATTGACCATCTTGCCATTTCGTATCCCAATTATAAACAGATTTTGAATGTTCAAGTCAGGAAAAGAGCTAACATAGACACGAATCACTACTTGACTAGAATCAAACTTAGCTTAAAACCTCGAAAACTTATTCAAAGGAGACTACCAATACCAAAGTTTGATCCTACGAAAATCAGACCAACCCTAACAGAAGAGCTTCATAAACAACCAGCACAGAATTGGCAAGAATTGAAACAAAAAATTATTAAAACAGCCTTAAAGTTGGTCCCTTTGCAAAAACGTAGAAAATATCCGTGGTAAAACATCAAAAACTGTACAATAAAAATCTCGTCTGTATATTTGTGGATTTCAAAAAAGTATATGATTCTATTGACCGCGAATCTTTATTCCAAATCTTGAAAGAACAAGGACTAGATCTGAAAACGCTGGTAATTATTAAAGCAACACTAACTAACACAAGGTCAAAAGTTAAATTCATGGGTGACATCTCGGAGCCCTTCGAAATTAAAACTGAAAATGAGACAAGGGGATGGACTCTTATTTAATTGTGTTCAAGAAAAAGTAATATAGGAGTGGCGTGAAAAAAAATCGGCCCTAAATATTGACCAGCCCATTAAACAGGGGAGATCCAACATCACAATTGATTGTCTAGCGTTTGCTGATGATCTAGCAATTTTGGTTCAAGATATATTAACGGCACAAAAACAGATTATAAATGAAACAGCATAAAAGGTAGGACTCCAAATTTCCTTTGAAAAGACACAATACATGACTTGCAACGGACTAAGAACACTATTTCTAAAAACAAAATATGGTAACATCAAACGAGTCTCTTAATTCAAATATTTGGATGAAATAATCATGGAAAACGGATTGGAAAAAGCGGCCAATAAGGGTAGGTGTCAAAAAATGGAAACGGCATTCAGACTTACACAAAATATGTACAACAAAAAATGCATATTTAAAAACACAAAACTGAGAGATTACAACACAGTTATTAAGCCAGAATGTCTATATGGCGCAGAAACGCTCATTTTGAATAGAAAGAGAGATATCGCGGATATTGAAAAGAAGGGTAGTAAAATCACAAGAAAAATCTTAGGCCCCAAACAAATAAATAGCACAACAAACCGACTTCGAGAAAACCAAGAAATCAAACAATACACAGATATGCATAGTGATATGAGAAAAAGAAGACTTAAGATTTATGGACACAAAACTGATGAATCTGAATAGACTAACTAGACAAATAGTCAAATTTTATGAAAATAGGAGTAAAGCTAAAGTAAAAATAATTAAATGGACTGCTGCAATTAAAAAGGGCATAAGATCAGTAAAGATTACACAAAGTTAAATTAAGGATAGGGGTTGTTTCAGATACAAGGTTAACGTTTGGGAGGTTGGCCGGAGAGAAACATGTAATAAGACAGAGACAGAGAAACAGCTTGGTCTGACGAAAGGAAAAAAGCTCATAGTGAAAGAATGAAAGCAGTATGGGCGCAAAGGAAGACTAACAACAACAAACGCCGCTAACTGTACTTCGCGTGGTCCATCAGGGCCTATTCGTAAATAATAATAATATATTTACAGAATTGATGCCCGAATAATCAATCTTCTCAATCACCTAATGGAAAGCTGGAGAATCAGTCGGTGTTTGAAAGTCAACAGGACTGCTGATATTGCTATTAGAAGAGGAATATTTCAAGGGAACAGTTTGATCCACCTCTGGTTTTGAATGGCTCTCAATCCTTTGAGTCGTATGTTGAACAGAAGTGGTAACGGCTACAGCATCGGCGAGCGGTTGTGCTGTCGCATCTTTTCTATTTCGATGACTTGAAACTATATGTAAAAAATTAACATGAATTAAAAAAGCAACATGAAGCAACAGAAGCTTACTAGAATTATTGAAGTCATTTAGCCAGGCTACCAAAATGAAGCTAGGGATAGAAAAATGTGCAGTATTACATGTGGCATAAACCAAAACAGAGGGAGCTATAATGGCGATCCAAGATCAAGTGGTCCGTACTAGGTATTACAAGAAACATATCCTGAAACAACTCCTAAATACAATCAAATGCCGGCTATGTAACAACGAAGAAGAAACTCTTCAATATCTCATTTCGGCTTACACCCATCTAGCTCCTACTTCTTACTTAAGCAGACATGACAATATGGGGAAAGTTATTCACTTAAAGATAGCTCAGAGGGCCGGCTTAGTAAACCAAGATTTACGTCCTTATAAATATCAACTGCAACCCGTTATTGAAAACACCAAAATAAAAATCTTATGCATATACCTCTAATCAGCGATCGTAGTGTAGCTGTGCACAGACATGGGGGTTATGGATAAGGAAAACAAGATATGTCATATAATGAATTTCTCTGTTCCCCTGGATGAAAATTTGAATAAGGCATACAAAAATATCAAGAACCAGCTGATGAAATTCGAGATATTTGGCATATGAAAAGAGTTACTGTTAAACCTTTTTTAATATCAGGGAATGGTCTGGTACATAAATTATTACTGGTGCACTTAAACGAAATTAACATAGAGTGCATTACCAAAAATTACATGCAGAAGGCGGTCATACTTGGCACAACAGTAACTATTCGTCGTACCCTTTCGACTTGACACTTGAGCAATCCGACGACAAAATAATTGACCACAGATATGTGTGAAAAAAGTATAATAAGAAAATAATAAAATAAAATAAGAAATAAATAGAAATAAAAAAAAATATTAATAATAAGAATAATAATTCTTAAGCAAAGAATAACCTAATGCCCGCTATACGCCAGGGTGTGTTTCGCTGATGATAATTATACGCCTCTGAATCTTAAAAATTTAGAACTACAAAATGAGAGCATTCAAACAACTGGAACGATTAGTCAAGAGTGAAAAAACATGTCTCTGCAAGGTAGACACCCCTTTGACAAGAATGCGTTGAACGCCTGGAGGGGGGGGGGTCTGTTTCCGAAGACTGAAGGCTTTATGTGTACAATTCAGGATCAGGTCGTGCATACTAAGAATTAACAAAAATATATCGTTAAGGATGCACGACTGTCAAATGACAAATGTAGAAAATGCCACGAAAAGCCATAGATTATCCAACATAGGTGCATGTAGTAGACTCTCCCAGGCGGACTATCTTCACCGTCATAACCAGGTGGCCAATATAGTCCACCAGGAGCTTACAAGTCGTAATAGCCTTATAACAGAGCGAGTTCCCTGTTATAAATACACACCTGAGGCTTTCCCTTACGGGCAGGTCGACATCTGATACGTACGAGTTTGAATCTAATCAGTACGAGTTGCGACGGAAACTGCTGCAAAACTTCAACAGGCCTATAGAAACAGTGAATTATTAAGGTTCAACTGCAAGAAGTGATGAACATATCCACAGGATCCAGGATATTGTAGATTCTGATCATCGGCTGAAGGTCAAAATGATCGCGGAAGAGTTGAATTTGACTCACACAACCGTTCACCAGATTTTGACCTATGAATTGGGAATGAAGAAAATCTGCGTGAAAATGGCTCCGAAAAACCTTTTGCAGGATAAAAGGACAGTAGGCCGGAAACATGTTTTGATCTTTTGGGTCGGATTGAAAATGAACGAGTCGATTACAATCTTACCACGGTCAAATGAGGCCAGAATGAGCATATCAAAAATCAAAAGTTTGCTGATTTGCTTTTTTATAGCCAAGGAAACGTCCATAAGAAATTTGTGTCTCAAGGCTAAACGGCAAATCAGCATTTCTACCAAAAAATTCTTAAAGGGCCTCGAAAAAGGGTCATTTATATGAGACTGAATATCAAGAACACCTGGGTGCTGCATTATGACAATGCGCCTTCCCGCACAGTAATTTGAATTAATGAACTTTTCGCAAGTAAAAACATCACTACGGCTCTGCAACCCCCCTCATTCACCACACTTGAGTCTTTGTAACTTTTTCGTTTTCCCAAGATTGAAACTTCACCTCAAAGGACACTAATCTAAAAAAGCCGAAACCATTCAGTTGACGGCGATTCCAGTATCTCAGTTGAAGTATTGTTATGTAAAGTGGACAAACCGTCTCTAGCGCTGTGTGTATTTCCAAGGCAACTACTTTGAAGGAAGCAATATAGAATTATAATTTCATTAAAGAAAAAAGTTATAAAAATCAGTCTCATGAATTTATTGATTCACCTCCTATATTTCAAAACCCACTGTTTACCAATATAATTTATTATCTATACAAGTGCCAAGAGTCTTGGCACCAGTAAAATAGTTATAAATAATTATATTACAGAGATAAATAGAAATTACGCTTACAAGAAAATTATTAATAAGTATTGGATAAAGGAAAAAAAAAAAAAATTATCGCCAGCACCCAAACAATAAATTAGTTGTTTTTATCATGACTTCTTATAATTGTTGATAAAGGGAAATATATACAATATGGTATTTACTTTTTGTGCAATTTTGTTCCTCCATTACAAAAAATTGAAGAATTATGATTCAACGAGAAGTAGGTAATTGCCATCTATTAATTACTTTTCACTTTATGATTTATTAACCATTATATTTTTATTAACTTTCGCTCGTAGTTTGATATTTAAAAAAAAGCATAAAATCAATATACGTTATAACTTGACATAAAACTGAATATTCCAGTTAGGATATCTGATATCACTTTTAGACAGATATTATGTTTGATTGGTTGAAATATGAGCATTTTCTACACGGATTATTCTAAATTATTTTATACAATTATATCTAGCAAATCAGATGAAATATTAATTTAATCGAAAAGGGGTATACATGTGAGCCACTCAGTAACATTTTCGAGTTTCTGCTGTAATTCTGCTTTTAAAATGTGTAGTAAGGTGAATGATCAAAACCGATTTTTCTGTACCATAAAAGCTAAGAATATAATACAAGAACTGAAAAATATATAACAAAGGATCTGATAGAATATAGTAAGAAAGAATATTATATGCCTAGGGATAGTGTAGCGATCCAGAAATTAAAATAATTCCTCAGGTCGCGTGCGCATGCACAACTCTGGAAAAGCAATTCGGTCTTCTTGACAGTAAGTCGGTTACCAGGTATCTGCGAGTTAGGTTGAATTATATCCTTAAGAGCGATTAATTAGCTCCCTATCGGCCAATTGGCGACCGCTATTTCTTGATCCGTTAATACGGCGAGACTGGGTTGACTTAGCTTGAGACTAAACTACATCATGAAAATACACAGTGGGCAAGTGGAGAATATTAAAAATAAAAAATTCTCAATCCTTTAGTCGCCATCAAATGTCAACAACCATCTTCCGAGACCGGTTTCTGGGCTTAAGCCGTCATCAGTCGGACTTCGAGTTGTACGTTCGAAAGCAACTGAAGGATTTTTTTAAAGTTATTTGCTGGGATTTAAATCTCGTTATTGTATTATATGAAATTTAACTATTTTAATTACTTTAATCGAGTTCCTGGAATTTGGATTTTGGAATTGTGGAATTTGGGTTTCTTGTAATATCTCTCCCTCTGCAGGAGTTCAATCGGATCATAATCCATGCGTCTTCTTAGTTCTGTATTTTCATGCCTACTTGCAATTAATAATACTTTTTCTGCTTTCCTTTTCATGAAGGTATGCAGGGGTTCCCAGTTTAGATCGCTGTGTATCTTCTGATTTCTTTCGTATGCATTTGCAGCCATCCTGACATATCTGTTTTCTGCTGACGCCAGCCTGTTTATATGAGTTCTGGCTGCTTATCCCCATGCAGCTCAACAATATGTTAATTACGGCCTTGTTACATATTTGATCATGAACAGTTTGGTCTTGAGATTCATCTGGCTTTTTCTGTATATCAGCGGAGAGAGCCTGTTCATGGCATTTTTTGTTTTATTGATCGCTTCTCGTATGTGTTTTCCCATGTGAGTTTGGAATCCAATTTAACTCCAAGGTATTTTGCTTCTTGGCTCCATGGTATTATTTCGCCATCTATTTCTATATTGATTTTACCAATCTCCTTTTATGCAGTAGGATTGCTTGGGTCTTTTGCCTGTTGAGCTGGATCTTCCAGTCAATGCACCGGTCAGCTATTTGATCTATATGCTCTTGAAGTCTTTTGCAGATGATGTCTTCTCTTCTATGTATTGTGTGCATACAGTGATAACTTGGTTTTTGAGTTTCTCGGTATGTCGTGTGTGTAGATCGCGTATAGTTGAGGGCCCAGTACCGATCCTTCTGGGACACCCGCTTCCAGTTTTCTTTTTCCTGAAATGTTTTTTCCTTCTTTGACTCGGAATGTTCTGTCTGTTAGGTAACTCCACGTTAGTCTGCAGATTTTCTTCCCTGACGAAGACCCTGTTCGAAGGCTCTGGTTATATTAGAAGGATTACTCCTGCGGCTTCTTTAATTTGGAATCCTTCGGTGGCAGTTTCGACCAGGTTCAATACTTGCTGTTCCGCTGAGTGTTTCTTTCTGAAGCCAAACTGATCTGACTATTATCCTTTCTGCCACCTTGCTAAATGCCGGAAGTAGACTGATAGGATGATAGTTTTGTGGAAACTTGATTTCTTTCCTGGTTTGTTGAACATGATTACCTCGGCTTGTTTCCACACTTCCGGGTAATGTTCTGTTCTCATTATCGCATTGATTACGTTTGCCAGTGTGGCTATTCCTTTTCTGGGCAGTTTCTTGAGCATCAGATTGGTGATGCCGTCTTGTCCAGGTGCTTTTCTGACTTTCAGTCTTTTGATTACTCCGTGTACCTCTGCGGGAGAGGCTGGGTTTTTAACGACTTCGTCTGGGGGTTCTTCTTCGAGTTCTTCTGCTAGTCTTTCAACTTCATCTATACAGTCTAGATCCTCATCTAGATGTTCATTTCTCCTTCCTTCACTCTCCAGGGTCTCTGCAAATGCTTCTACTTTATCCTGCATTCTACTTTATTCTGATAACTGCTATATCCAAGACATCAGGGAGACCATTCCCACTGGGGATGTATGTGGGTATTTCCGGTCCTAGTATTGAAGCTCCTAGTTCTACTGAAGAATTGACTAGTGTACTGACCATATTAATCGGCCAAATTGGATGAAAGCTTCAATGCTGCTTTCACATACAGCTCACGGCATCGGGTGGTTCGTAACAGTACTACTGTCTGAAAGCGTTGGGATCCAAACCCAGGCTCTATATTCAGGTAACACATATGCATGAAAATACACAGTGGGCACAGTTTGATGGCGACTGAAGGACTGAGAATTTTACGTGGAGCACAGAAATATGTTTTCCTTGTTTTTTGGACATTTTTAAGCTACATCAGCCTACCGAAATGTAAATCCAGCTCAATTAGAAATTCTAACCTAGCTTAATCCTCTGAGCTCATTCAGAATAAACATCATCACATCAAACCCAAACCGGAAGTCAGATGAGTACATATTGCGAGCCACCTTCGTTAGGCCACATTAATTAAAGATTAGAATTCCTTATTCGTATTAAACGTTTTATTCAACTAAGTACTCGTTCTGTGCATTTCGACCAAAAATTTTAATATTTTGTACTCGTTTTTCTTGTTATCTATATAGTACTTTCTATCTGAATATATTTATTCTACATTATTGGGAGAATTAATATGTACCAACCACCTCAAAACTCTCTCTGGTGACACTTCTAGCTTCTCTATTGGCCAGACCATTTCCAAGTTTGGGTCGGGACAACTTGACAAGTATCACGAGGCTGCAGTAAAGAAACTTATAAGGGTAAAAAATTCATAAGGTTCTCATAAGGGTAAGCGGGAGGTCATAGATACAAGATTGTATTAAGAAACCTATAAGGATAAAGCTAACTTGGGGTTGCACAGAGAAAGAGAAAAGTCATGTTGTTCGCAAGAGAAAAGTTATGTTAACATAAAAAGTCATTTATATCTGCAGTCCAGAAATTTCTTCCAGACTTTTGAGATTATCTCCGAAATGGCTGTAGATAATGCTTTGGGGTCTCACACTAAATAAATGAGGTCTTGTTCGTAAAAGAAGATTAATTTTTACGATCTAGCCTCTAGAAACTTAGGCCATAATATATTTTGTACAGAATAAATTTATTTAAGTGTTATATTGGCATCCTTGTTTTTTTTGCTATTGTAGTATGTTTCATTAAAACGTTTTTTTCAGAGATAATAGAAAATTGCTAACAATTCCCATGCCCCCGGTTTCGATGCTTCATTTATATAATACAACTAAGAGAT
>JARFXV010001384.1:720000-825000 GCA_031761425.1 Cosmopolites sordidus
TTTTTTGCAATTTTTCAAGTTTACCAAGTTTTCACTAAATTTTCTGAAATTTCAAGGTGATCATTTTGAGCGTCTCTTGTTTATTCGTAATGATACAAGATATGACAGTATCATTTAAGAATCAGTCGCAAAACAACCAATGGTGGAAGGGACGTTATATGTAAATAAGGGAGTGACACTGGTGACGTAGCCTTCCAACTAGCCACATTGCTGGCTTCCCATTTGAAGGGGAGGCAGGCCATCATCTGGTGCGTCTTCAGTACGAGTAATGTCTTCAACTGCCTAGAGTAACTTATAGTGGCCTGTAGCTTTTTTTTTCGCAAACTGCGTATTTCTAGTGCGTTTTGAAAACATGTGACGTGAGTTTTGTTTCAAATTTAGGCACAGTGGATCGAAACTTTTGCAAAACCTCAAGGTCTATGGAAAATGTTTTGTCAAGAGCCCACGTTTTCAGGTGGTTTCTCAGAAGGACGAGACTAGATTGAAGGTGAATCTTGAAAGTGATGAATAGTCACTTTATTTGGATATCTAATATTTTCTGTAAATGGCATACGATTTCGATGATTTCTCTTATTTTAAAATATATAATAAGTCAAAACCAAGAACTCAATATACATGCATTACGTAAAGCTCACAGAATAAGCTAACAGTACAGTAAAACCAAATTAATTTAAATATTAAACCTTAAAATTACATGTGCACATATTGAAAAATATCAAGGAAGAAAACATAATATAAAAACTAAATATATGCATTAATGCGACTGTTTTGAAAAGATCATACACTACCGTCCATATCAGGTCTGAAAATATGAAACCGGAATTTGTCCATAGATGGCCTTAGCTGTCAATGTAGTTAAACCGCGTCATTGGGGCCATTTCCTTGTTGACATCTGACAAAGATTTTCAATTCACAACAATACAAGTTTCATACAACTGCATAGTTTGTAATAATGTTGAACATGTTGAATTTTGTACCTGCAAACTACGATTTGAGGATAGCATTGATTTTCTGTTATCATTTGAAGAAAACTGCTGCAGAATCACATCGAATACCTGTTGAAGCTTACCGTGAGCATGCTTTTGGTAAATCATAGGGCTTTGAGTGGTTTAAAAAATTCAAAAGTGACGATTTTGACGTGAGAAACGAAGAAGGTGGAAGACCTAGGAGAATCCTAAACATTAAAAAGGAGAATCCTAAACATTAAAGATCATGGGTAGCCCCATGCTCATTTCCACCTCACAGGGTATGTAAACAAGCAAAATAATATGATTTAGGGAAGTGACAATTGATTGCAGACGAACCTTTACCTCCTCTTTTTGACATTTTATTGACAACTTTACGCTAAGAATGGTGATATGTTGAAACAGCCGAGGAAAACATTTAGAGAATATTATTTTTAAAACATAATTGTCATGCCTCTACTTTCTGATAAAATAAACAAGCGTGTTATTTTTCTAAAATTGTAGGTTTTATTTAAAAAGGAAATCCCGAATTACCTATTGGAACACCGTTTAAAAACCATGAACACCCATAAAAACCACAATTGTGGACAATTTTTCTTCGAATGGACTCAATATTTAAACGGGGATTATTCCGTACAAGTTCGCTTATTTTGTAATGTTTTTCATTAGTTGATGTGGAAGGTCTGCCTGAACGAGGTTCATCTTCAACTGTTTTTCTATTATCACTAAATTCCTTGTATCACAAAGACGCTCTAATTTCTAACTTAACTGATACTTAAAACATGCGAATTTTTAAAACAAAAGTCACCTTACTTTTTGGTCGTAGTAATATAACCAGAATTTCCACTAATTTAATTTTACAATATTCATTTCCACATAGAAGATTATTCCTTGTTAATAAGCGCTACTTCAAATTTTTTTTATTACAGATTCACTTTTATGGAAATATGATTTTGTTTCTCTTAATTATATCTAAATATACTTCTAAGCAAGTATTTATCAGGTATGTCGATATACAACTGGAATTTTTGTAAAAAAAATACACGTTTATTGTATGAAAATGATAAAAAATATTTTATCGCAAGTATTGCCCATCGCTAGCTATACATTTTTCCCACCTGTCTGACAATTTGTGGATACCACATCAAAAAAACTGTTGCTCTTTTGAGGCAAACCAGCCATTTTCGTACATTTTCGTAAGAAGTGAAGCGCTGCTCAGCAAGTGCGTGCCCCATCGATGCATATAAGTAGTAATCGGACGGAGCCAAGTCTGCTGAGTAAGCCACGTACGAAAGTATTTCCCAATTTATCATGAAGCAAAATCAATGTCGAATGAAGCAAAATCAATCTTTGTGTTGCCTTTTTTGATATCCTGGTCGTTTGTCACGCAAATCGATCATTTGTTGTCGGTAGCGTTCAGTATTAACGGTTTCACCAGGTTTCAGCAGCTCATAATAGATCACACCCTTCTGATCCCACCAAACGCAGAGCATTATTTTCCGTCCATAGCGATTTGACCTTGCAGTCGATGTCGATGGTTCGCATGGGGCTACCCATGATCTTTAATGTTTAGGATTCTCAAAATATATTTTATCGCCAGTCGCAAGTCAATGGACAAGTAACTTTCTTTTGTACCTGGCGAGCATGGCTTTCAAATGTATAGAGACGGCTTTTCGTGTCATTTAATTGATTCGCGATTTGTTGTTGCGTTTGAACGTCATTCTCATCCAACAATGCTTACAATTCGCTGTCTTCAAACTTTTTCGGTGGTCTTCCACGTTCTTCGTTTCTCACGTCAAAATCGTCACTTTTGAATTTTTTAAACCACTCAAAGCCCTATGATTTACCAAAAGCATGCTCACGGTAAGCTTCAACAGGTATTCGATGTGATTCTGCAGCAGTTTTTTTCAAATGATAACAGAAAATCAATGCTATCCTCAAATCGTAGCTGGCAGGTACAAAATTCAACATGTTCAACATTATTACAAACTATGCAGTTGTATGAAACTTGTATTGTTGTGAATTGAAAATCTTTGTCAGATGTCAACAAGGAAATGGCCCCAATGACGCGGTTTAACTACATTGACAGCTAAGGCCATCTATGGACAAATTCCGGTTTCATATTTTCAGACCTGATATGGACGGTAGTGTATGTTCTTTTCAAAACAGTCGCATTAATGCATATATTTAGTTTTTATATTATGTTTTCTTCCTTGATATTTTTCAATATGTGCACATGTAATTTTAAGGTTTAATTTTTAAATTAATTTTTTACTGTACTGTTAGCTTATTCTGTGAGCTTTACGTAATGCATGCATATTGAGTTCTTGGTTTTGACTTATTATATATTTTAAAATAAGAGAAATCATCGAAATCGTATGCCATTTACAGAAAATATTAGATATCCAAATAAAGTGACTATTCATCACTTTCAAGATTCACCTTCAATCTAGTCTCGTCCTTCTGAGAAACCACCTGAAAACGTGGGCTCTTGACAAAACATTTTCCATAGACCTTGAGGTTTTGCAAAAGTTTCGATCCACTGTGCCTAAATTTGAAACAAAACTCACGTCACATGTTTTCAAAACGCACTAGAAATACGCAGTTTGCGAAAAAAAATGCTACAGGCCACTACAAGTTACTCTAGGCAGTTGAAGACATTACTCGTACTGAAGACGCACCAGATGATGGCCTGCCTCCCCTTCAAATGGGAAGCCAGCAATGTGGCTAGTTGGAAGGCTACGTCACCTGTGTCACTCCCTTATTTACATATAACGTCCCTTCCACCATTGGTTGTTTTGCGACTGATTCTTAAATGATACTGTCATATCTTGTATCATTACGAATAAACAAGAGACGCTCAAAATGATTACCTTGAAATTTCAGAAAATTTAGTGAAAACTTGGTAAACTTGAAAAATTGCAAAAAATACGCCATTAAATTCATGTTTTCATTCATGACGCTGCTGATGACGTGAGTACGTCGAAACAGACACCTTTTCCATTGAATAGGCTGTGTATATCTAAAAAAGTCATAATTGTGGATTGGAAATATTACGGAAGTTAATCAAGAGCCTATCCCTAATGCATCATTTTTTGCCTGAACCTCTGTAGCTTGAGCTAGATATTTCAAGAATAAAGTACTTCCTTATGATTAAGTAATCTTAACTGCTTCTAAAATGCAAAATTATGTACACGTCCGACATAATTCAGTATACTAGAATTCAGATGTAGCTGTTTTTAGCCGCTGTCGAGTAATCCGTAATAGAAAATATCGGTTCTAGTTCACCATATTTAACTTACGTTCTTCTATGGATGACGAAACTTTTTACATGTTTCATTTTTCATTCTTTAGCATTAGTGCTGAATGATCATTTTTTGTTGGATATTCTCTTTAAATTGAGCTGAAACCCGATTTTTTAAGAAGTCTCAATCAAAATAAAGTGCCAAATTCGAGTTCATTATTAAATAAAAATAAATTCGTGCTTTTCGTGCCAATAATCCTGCTTTTTGTCAGCTGTCGCTTTTGATGAATTTGAATACCTAACAGGCTAACCCATATACAATGACCTGTCAATCAATAATAACCAAATCTTAATTTGTTGCCATCAAAATATGTTGATTGACCAAGACGTGGTTATATTCAAATACGAGGTTTGTAAATAAAGTAATTGCAATGGTGGCGTAGCGGTTGATCTTGCAAAACTGTTGGCTCTTCTTTTTGGAGTGTAGCCAGAGCAACATCTGATGCATTTGCAGTATGAGTTTGAACTCTCTAGAGTCACTTGGTGATCTGTATTTTCGTGGACAGGGTTTTTTTGGTGCGTTCCGAAAAGAAGTGGCAACAATTTCGGGCAGTGGTGAGTTATCAGTTTGGTTTTGGCTCACTTTTTCAAACAGTGAATAATTAAGTACCCCAAAAAAACATTATTACACCTTAGTATTTTACTATTTTTACATAAACATTGTTCAACCTGAAAGGTTGTCATAAAAATAAAATCGGTGAATAACTAACCGGTAATAATTAGGGAATAATAAGTGTAGTGTGGTTCAAGATATATCGTTGACCGAATGGCTGCAATAAACTGTTAACAACCCCTGTCGTAACGAAATCCGGCAAAGTTGCAAAAAAAAACGTAAACAGGGCTGGGCCTAATAAAATAACAGGTAACAAGATAAAATTAATTTTATATCTGCTTTAGTACTTTCGAAATATTTCAGTTTAGTTCACATTCTTTTCTTGAAACAGCGCAGTTCTATAATTTTGATCGTATTTTTATTATTCCAAATGTGCTAAAAATGTGGCGTTCTTGGCAAGATAATGATAATTATGCCTCCGGTGGCGCTAATTTTCAAAGAAAACATTTATCGCCCGATGCTAAGAAAATTGTTAAAAATGTGTATGTTTCTTTATTGAATAGGGGGCTTAATGTAAATGCGGCCGCAGCAGAAACGTCTTCATTAACGAAAACGCCGTTGTCTACAGTTAAAGATATTGTAACGAAGCCAATTAAAGCCAAAAAAATTCGTAGTGATTCTGGTAAAACCAAATGTGTTGACGAAAGCGACAAAGACTTAATTCGAAGCAAAATTTAAGCTATGTATGGAGAGCAAACTGTGCCTGCATTGCATTAATTGCAACAGCGACTGAAGAAAGATGAAACCAACATTCTTTGCAGCAGAACTTGGCCTCTGGAGAATATTATCTCTAATGGGTTTTTGCATATCGGACCATTAATAAGAGACAAATATTAATGGAATCACGATTGCGACAATGGCGATTTGACTACTTAAACTCTATAAAAAATACAGATTAGAAAATCGTCCCATTATCTATATTGATGAAACAGGGTTCGATACACATGAGACGCCAGCAAAAGGATGGCTAGATACATCAAGAAAATGCCAAACCAAAGCCTCTGCAAACAAGGGAAACATAATTACAATTTTACATGCTGTATAATATAGTAATATAGTAATATAGGATATAAACTAAACATGAGGAATCCACGAAAGCTCTCGCACCTATATATGTGGCTGATCTTAAACTGTATGGAGAAACTAGAGAAAAACTAAACTCCTTAATAAAAATGGTCGGAGAATTTAATAGGGATATCAAGATGTCATTCGGACTTGACAAATGCTCTACCATTAGCATTCAGAAAGGAATAGTCAATAATCAACATTCAACACACTGTAACATACAACTGGCACCAGAAGAATCCTATAAATATTTAGGTATACCTCAAAACGAGAAATTTAACCATAACCAGTTAAAGAAGGACTTTTCTACTATGTATCAAAAGAGGCTTACAAAACTTTTAAATACCTCATCAAATCAATGGATGGGCAGTGCCAACTCTGACCTATTCTTTTGGTATTGTTAAATGGTCAGAAACAGACCTTGATGGACTGGCTAGATTAACACGTCGAACATTGACAAAATTCCGATGTCTGTATCCAAATTCATCTATAAAGCAACTATACATTCCGAGAAAGTTGGGAGGCAGAGGCCTCGCGAACATTAAGAATCTTTGTCTGAACCAGGAGAGTAAAATGAGAGAGCGCCTCATTAATTCAAGCAGGCCGCTAATGAAGTTGATTTAATAACACTTAAGGATTGTGTCCGAGAATGGAAACAACAGACACTGCATGAACGGCATCCAAAGTCACTCGATGATCATACCATTGATGAATCATTGTCTCTGAAATGGCTCACCGATGGACTGTTGTACACAGAAACAGAAGGTTTTGCGGCATCTATTCAAGATAAGGTAGTAAGAACACGGAACTACGAAAGACATCACTACAGATGGATGTTGCCGAGCGATGCAGGAAGTGCAGTACAGTGGGGGAAACAATTGAACACCTTCTCGGTGAGTGTGCAGTTCTTGCCCCTAATGCGTATTTAGGAAGACATAATCAGCTGGCGAAAATTATACATCAGCAAATTGCTTTAAATTATTCGCTATTAGATACCGCACCTCCTCGATATTATAAGTACTCACCTTCTCCCGTACTAGAATCATCCGATTCAATTATCTGCTGGGATAGATCAATCACAACAGATCGAACGGTCGATTATAATAGACCAGACATTGTTCTGATTAGTAAAAAGGAGAAAAGAGCGTTTATAATTGACATCATAGTGCCGCTCTCATAATATCAGGAAAAACCAGTTGGAGAAAACCACTAAGTTTGAAAACCTGGCATATGATTTGAAAAACCAGTGGAAATTACATAAGGTAGAGATAGTGTCTTTCATTATATCCGCCGAAGGCCTGATAAGTAAGACCTTTTCAAAAAACTTGAAGAACCTTGGTATCTCAAAATCGATTGCCATAGTAGGACAACGTGCAGTACTCTTGCAAACATACCACATTGTTTGTAAAATTTTATGCTAATTGAGAGGAGCTAAACTGCTTTCTCATTTTGGCATTATAATATCGACCAGCCTAGGCTGAGATGCTGAGTTCAGAACAAACATAATGATAATTTAACAATATTTTATTTTTTCGAAAATTATTCAGAATTGACCACTCATACTCTGGCGCCTTTGAAGAAACTAGGAATATTTTTGTTGAAATTTATTGAGGCAATTATCATTTTGCCGAAAGGCAACAAAATATCTTGAACCGGACTATACAGTTAAAGCCCCTTATTCACTGGGGATACGTTCCGTAAATATGGTTACAAAATATAAAGCAAAAATATATAATAACAGCAATTTAATGAGAGGTTTTTTAACAATATTAATAATCATTATTAGGCTTAGGCAATGGTTTAAAGAATTTAGTATTTTTTTCTTGTTTTGCTGTTTTTAAAAGGTATTTCAATTCGGATTGATATTCGGCTGTAGCATTAACAATTTGCCTTTTAAAAACAAGACTTCCTTCCATAGATGGATGAATTTTTATGAAGGAATCACAAAGCTCTTTTGCCATTCATAAACCTCAGGTTTTTTTCAAATTTAATGTCACCTTTTCAGTGCTCGTCGAGGCTTCTTCAATGGAATGGGGATTAAGCATTTCCTCCAAGTCGGTTTCAGTCAAATCTTTATCTTGCGATTCAAGTCTTGAATATCACTTGATTATATCTGTTCGAAATCATCTCGTCCTATGCCATTCGCTAGTCCTATGCCATTCGCTACTTGAACAATGTTTTCAGTTAATGTTTGAATTTACACCACTGTCTAATGTTAAATTAGATCACAGTTTTTTCCAGCATGATTTTAATGTGTATGACTTTAGCTCTTACAATTATTTTTTTATGTTAACAATACACTTTGTTATGTCAAAATTTTTCCAGCATTACATAAAATCAGAGGCGGACTTTTGGATATAAAAGTTTTGTTTGGCATCCTTTTCCAAAACAGGGCAGTTTCGTCTACATTAAACACTTGTTCAGGTTTATATCCACCATCAGCAATCAATTTTGAACATTTTTCTGGATATATTGGTGTTGTTTAAATGTCTGCACATGCAGCATCACCAAGAATTTTGATGTTATGCAGTGATTATCGCACCTTGAACTTATTGAACCAACCTTCCGATGCTTGAAATCCTCCATATATCCTCCGTATGTTCACCAGGTCCTTTATAATGTGCATAAATGCGCTTAACTTTCTCACGGATTTTAGCACTGCTTAGAGGCACTCTCTTTCGGCTACAATTTTCAATCGATAATGTTAATGCAGCTTTCATTTTTTCAGTTGCTGAATCATGAACAATTGTTGCTGATAGTGAGCTTAAAGCTGTAGAATTCCTTATTTTGGCTCTGATTTCTTGATGGATCGTACAGTTTAATCATTGATCAAAAAACGTGATATGAATGCTAACGACTCGCCAAGGCGTAAACGGTCAAGCATTTCTATTTTTACCTTAAACGGCAACACGACTTTTTTCCGTATAGGAACTATTTTCGTTTGCTTTTACTCGACATAATTCGCGAAAAAAGCAAAAAATACTGCTTTGTGATATTCACTCGAAATTATTGCTACGAATTATTATTTGCTTATTTGTCAAAGAACTTTTGGCCAACAGGCAACAAGACTTGTTTGTTTATAAATACTTTGATACTTGTTTGTTTTAAAAGGTAACTGGTAAATAAATACGTATTCTAAAAATACAATATTTATCATTAGTTTTGTATCCGCGAATACAGAATTTTTATTTATTCATTAGAATAATATATATTTATTTATCAGTTACCTTTCAAAACAAGTATCAAAATATTTATAAACAAACAAGTCTTATTGCAGCTTGGTCGAAAGTTCTTTGACAAATAAATCGCCGCCGCCGTACGCACCGCCGGGTTACGAGTGACGCTATGGCGTTTGATAAAAGCCGCCTTCGCACGATCCGTGCCGATTATTTTGTTTTATTGTTTCGACTTGTGATAATTTCGAGTGAATACCACGTGTCTTCTGCTTTGTTCGCGATTTATAATATCGAGTTAAAGCTAAGGAAAATTAGTTCCTACACGGAAAAAAGTCGTGTTTCCGCTTAAGGTAAAAATAGAAATTCTTGACCGTTTACGCCTTGGCTAGTCGTTTGTATACATATCACTTTTTTTTTTGTAATACCAATGAATCAAATGTACGATCCATCAAAAAATCAAAAGACAAAATAAGGAATTAAAAAAATGGAAGCTGCATTAACATTACGGATTGAAGACTGTAGCCAGAAGAGAGTACCACTAAGTGGTCTTATAATGCGTAAGAAAGTCTTTTACGCACGTTTTAAAGAATCTGGTGACGAACATACAGATGGAAGATTTCAAGCATCGGAAGGTTGGTTCAATAAGCTCAAGGTGCAACAATCACTGCATAAGATCAAAATTGTTGGAGAAGCTGCACCTGCAGACACTTCAGCAGCAGGACCATATCCAGGAATTTTCAAAGTTAATTGCTGATACAAACCTGAACAAGTGTTTAATGCAGACGAAACTGTCCTGTTTTGGAAAAGAATGCTAAACAAAACTTCTATATCCAAAGGTGAAAAACCCGCCTCTGGTTTTAAGGCAGCAAAATATTAACTTAAGGCAGCAAAAGTTACACTGCTGCTCGATTATAATTAATCAGGATATTGTTAAAGTAATTAAACCACTTATGCTTTACAGATCGCTAAATCCTCGTGTTTTGAAAAATCAAAACAAGGACAACCTACAGATATTTTGGCGTTCAAACAAGAAAGCGTGGATTACAAGTGTTATTTTCTGTGACTGGTTTCGGGATTGTTTTGTTCCTGAAGTTTCAAGCCAGTTCTAGTTTCGGACAGTGCTCCAGGTTACTCTCGTGAGTTTGAACCTATGCATCCAAATATAAAAGTAATGTTTTTGCCTCATAACACGACGGCCCTACTCCAGCCTATGGACCAAGGAATAATCCAGGCCTTTAAGCTTTATTACATTAGACATACCTTTAAAATCATACTGGACACCAAAGATGTGATCCTGATATAAATGTTATGCAATACTGGACAAATTTTGATATAGCAAGGTGCATTATTAACATAAAATAATCATTGCGAGAGCCAAACAGATTGAAATCATGGTGGAAAAATGGCCTGATCGAATTGTCGGTAATGATGAAGATTGATCCGCGCAAATTCAAGCATTAGAACATAGGACGGGATGGTTTCGAATAGATTGAATAATATAATATTCAGGTAATATTCAAGAATTGCTTGAATCGCAAGATGAAGATTTGACCGAAACCGACTTAGAGGAAATGCATAATCCCTATTCCATTGAAGGGGAAGCCTGAACGAGCACTGAAAAGGTGACATTACACTTAAAAAACCTGAGTGAAGGTTTACGAATGGCAAATGAGCTTTGTAATTTCTTCCTAAAAATTGATCTGTCTATGGAAAGAAGTCTTGTTTTTAAAAGGCAAATTTTTAATGCTACAGCCGAATATCAATCAGAATTGAAATACCTTTTAAAAGCGGTATAACAAGAAAAAATTACTAAATTCTTTAAACCATTACCTACCTAAGCTTGATAATAATTATTAATATCATTAATAAATCTCCCATTAAAGTGCTTTTATTATATATTTTTTCTTTATATGTTGTAACCTCGGAACATATCCCCTATTATCTTGTCCAAATTACCATTCCGTATTCACTGTTTCTGTATTCGCATATTTACGGAAAGTATCCCCCGCGAATAAGGAGCTTTGACTGTACGACAAAAACGCAAATACTTTTGTAGTATTAGTAGTAGTATTATTTAATTATGTATGAAGTTATATATATATATATATATATATATATATATATATATATATATATATATATACATAATTTAATACTATTACAACAAAAGTACTTAAATAATACTAGTATACAGTTTAAACAGCTTTTTATCTACGCATTCTGACACAATGATATTTTTTAAATTAGAAACAAATTCTTATGCAAAGAATATCATATCAAAAAAGTAACATGAACTTCACGTTCAACAGCAAATGGTACAAATACGCATTTTTGTAGTACATACAATATAGAAAGTTACTAATAGTTCTTTTTTCTGCAAAATTATTCAAACTTCTTATATGTACTTTCTTTGGAACATCTTCCATGTAGAACAACTGAATTGATACAGAATCTGTTAAAACAACAAAAATACTGGAGTCACAAGGTGATGTGTATATACTACTTACATTTCGTAGGTCATTGACTTCATAGGGTAATATAATACCAAATAAAAATCGACTTCATTAGCTTGGTCAGTTTTTTCACGGTGACGATATATACTTTTATTTCAGAATAATCAAACACCTAAGTCTAAGAATGAGCATACGTCATTCCTATTCTGTTACTTAGTTTATAACTTGCAATATTCCGCTATTTTTTTAAGAAAGATTTAACAAGCTTTAAATCACAACTATACTTGATTTCTGCTCTCATATTGTATAGAGTTTTCCAATAAGAGTGTGTTTGAGAACTTTGATACGTAATAGCGGCACACAAACACTGTTTCAATTGTGAATGTCACTCATAGATTGGGGTGTTTAATGCATTGTGTCAATTCACTTTGGAAAGATACACGTTTCAACATCGTGTGTAAATTGGAAGTTGGAAGAGGACCCCCCCATTTTGGGGATAAAATAATCTTTTCCAACGAAGCGCACTTCTCGCTTAATGGGTTTGTGAATAAATATAACTGCAGCATTTGGGCCGATGAAAAGCCTCAAGTGATTAAGGAGTTACCTCTTGTTTTCAACAATGTTTTCCTTCAATAAGACTGTGCGACTTGTAACGGAAAATTAGGTCTCCAAAATGCATTACACCAGATGAAGCCGAGGGGGACATTTGAACGACATATTTTCAAAACATAATGCCTAATATATATATATATATATATATATATATATATATATATATATATATATATATATATATATATATATATATATATACACACAGGGTGTCCGCTGATTAATGGTACACAGCAAAACTACGAAAATACAGATTGTTTGGGTGAAAATATTGCGATTTGACCCAACTTATCTTAGTCCAAAAGTTAGTAGTAACCAAGACGCAGGGTGTTAAAGTTATAATTTTATTTTCAATTCTCGTCAATAAATTTCTTAAAAGGTATTCTTCTTGAATGAAATTTGGTAGTTGGGGATATTTTAAGATAGGAAATTTAAATGTCTCAAAAAATTTTATGTAGATTGTAGGGGGCGGTGTTTCCGGCAATTTTCTACGTTTGAAAGGTGACAACGTTTTTGCGCCTTAGTGTATTCGCATTTTTAATGAAAATATTATTTTGTCCACCTTTTCTACGTAAAAAGGTATACCTTGGAAAATAGTTAAAATAGTTTTAAAGTATAATAATAATTTTAATACATTATAGTAAAATAGTTTTGGAAAGATTTTTACTTAAGTTATGAACAAAATTTCCAGACATAAGTTGTTTTCTAATGAAGAGATGCGCGATATGATAGGCATATACGCGCAGGAAAATGTTAATGGACGCTGGACTCATCGGCGATATTTGGTATAACGTATCCACGACGAAGACTGCCAGATTTTAAGATTTTAAAAAATCTTTACGACGGACTGAGCGAAACAGGTTCTTTCCATCCGAAACGAGATTCCACAAGGATTCCACAAGGTTCGCATAACCGAATACCCCGAAGTAAGTATAAGACGCTTTGCTGTGGGAGTTGGGGTAGGCAAGTCCACCGTTTGGAACATTTTTCAGGAGGAGAGACTGTATCCGTTTCACTTCACGCCTGTACAGAATCTATTGGAAGCTAATTTGTTAGCCAGACTGGAATATGCCCGTTTCTGTATTACTTAGCAAAATTCCGACCCCATGTTTAAAAAAAATATGTTGTTTACAAACGAAGCAACGTATGCTTCATCTATAAACAGCATTGAATACACGTAGAGATCTATTCAATTTTAGAAATAAATATACGTGGGATTTAGGAAATTCATACTTAGTATCCGAACGTCGTATATTCCAACACGAATTTAAAAGTAACTTTTGGTTTTGTCTTATTGGTGATTGTGATTGTGTGGATCCATTCGAATTACCACCTACTTTAAACTGCGAACTCTATCTTAATTTCCTTCAGACTCAGTTACCCAATATTTAGATGGCATTCCTCTAGAACTAAGATAAAAAAAGGGAAAGCAAACACAAATGTTATGTTTCAAAAGCGCAATTTATAAAGTGCAATGAACCTTTTAAACGCAGATATCTAGAAAACGGTACCTCGGAGCGACATTTCCAAGGTATACCTTTTTTACGTAGATATTTTCATTAAAAATGTGAATACACTAAAGCCCCAAAATGTTGTGACCTTAGAAAAGTGTCGCAGACAGCGCCCTCTACAATCCACATAAAAATTTTTGTGAAATAAAAATTTATTTTCTTAGCCCCCACTACCAAGTTTCATAACTTTCGATACATAACTTTGTATCTTGTAACATCCTGTATCTTGGTTACTATATATATATATATATATATATATATATATATATATATATATATATATATATATATATATATATATATATATATATATATACATATATATATATATATATATATATATATATATATATATATATATATATATATATATATATACACATATATATATATATATATATATATATATATATATATATATATATATATATATATATATATATATATATATATATATATATATATCCATAACTTATCCACCATAGAGCAAGCGGTAATAGTAGAGATACTACTAGAGCGGTGATAATATAAAATACTTTTGTTACATCTAAGCCCTTTGCGTATGAATTTTTAAAACAGATACAGGATGTCCCATAACTTATCCGCAACTGGTGATAGTAGAGATCAAAATAAGAGGATTTAGTCAATAATTGTGTTGGCAAATGTTAGTCATTAAAAAGATACAGGATGTTGAAAGTGAAACTAAATTTTCGAAAAATTGAGATAGTTTCAAAACTGGTGAAGATATCAGGTTCAAAATCGGGGTAGTTGTGTTTTCAAAGGCGACAAATCCGATTTTGGTACTAGCTTGAACCTAGTTCCTAGAGGGCGCTTGCTACCTACTTTGTGAGGAATTAACTCATATTTTTTAACGTATAAAGCTGGGAATATTTTGACTTAAAAATACAGGAGGATCATAATTTTCACGTAAAAACGTACCCTTAGTTAATATCGATATATCAAGCCTTTGCAAGATATTCGTGTTCGAATATTCCATTGCACATCTTGTGGATAGCTGAAAAATATGCAATTCAGAAAGTTTGCCTTGAACGTTGTGTACAAATTATTACGTCTCGATGACAACTGTCATTGTTTTTTATGTCTCTTTGAGTTGGTATTAAATAATTTGGAAAAAATGTCCAAGCTTAATCAGTTTCCTAACCGTGATTTAAGGGATATACTCTGCGTTTATGCTGTGGATATACTTTTTTATAGTATGGATATACTCTGCGTATATGACAATAGTCATGCTGCAGTTAAAAGGCATGAAGAGCTCTACCCAACCAGAATCATCCCAGATCGACAAATTTTTCAAAGAATTTGAAAGATATAACAACGACCGAAACGTATAACGGTAGAACAAGAAGAGTATATCTTGGTTAGTATCGCGGAAAATGCTGAATTAAGCACTATACGTATGGAGGATCTTAACAGGAATTAACAAATCTACCGTTTCAAGAGTTCTCCATAAAGAAAAATTGTTTCTCTTCCATTTTTCGCCTGTTCAAAATTTATTGCCACTAGATTTGCCGGCTAGGTTAAAATTTTGTCAAAATCTACTACATAAAAAAAACGAAGATCCCATGTTCCTGATAAGGATATTGTTTACTGACGAGGCAACTTTTACCAGAATTTTTAACTGACAAAATAATAATTATTACGGCCTGAAAATCATTTGAATCAGCACTTTCCACATCGATGGATTGGGCACGGTGGTGAGTCTTCTTGGCCACCTCGTAGTCCTGACATTAATCCGTTAGATTTTTATTTGTAGGGTCATATGAAGTCTTTAGTTTACCATGATGAAAAAATCAATACACGAGACGGACGTTTACCCCAAAGTATGAGGACCTTCCCAAGTATGAGGCATCACTTAACAAAGAGCATGCGAAACTATTTTGAGATAAACGGTTATGTATTGAGGTATATTTTTCCTTGTATTCAAGGCAGACTGTGTGAATTGCAAATTTTTCAACCATCGACAAGATGTGCTGGTGGTCACTGAAATATTCCAACACGAATATCTCGCAAACGTCGTGAGATATCAATATTGATACCTTTTTTTATATATTTGGGTGTAAGACACTTAACTACTGTGGTCCCATTCAACGAGGTCCAAGGAAATCTGACACTGCATATATAGAACATCTGACGAGAAGTCGGCTAACGTATAGGTTGTTGATAGAGGATAGGATCTCCCTATTCTTGATGAGAGAGCATATGTCGGTACCCTGAGGAGTTTGAACATCGGTACCCTAAGACGAAACATGTCCCTCCAATGAAGGGATGTGGTGGGTGTGGCTCGTCCCTAGTCAAGCAACTACCTATATATATATATATATATATATATATATATATATATATATATATATATATATATATATATATATATATATATATATATATATATATGTATATATCTTATATCTTATCTATCTTATTTATCTTATCTTAATTGTCACATCTCTTCGCATATACTACCCTCCATACTTATATTGACAGTATGCTTAATTTTTTTTTAACCGAAACAATTCTCAGCTCATTATTGCTCTTGAACTATTTTTTTTTCTTTTTAGCTATTTTTTTGCAGCTGTGTTTGGTTATTAATATTTGAAAGTTTGAATTTTATTTAAGTAATTATATGGGTAACCCGATATTATTCATATATAATCACATTCTGCAAATATTAAACTTTGTCATGTGATAATTTTTATTCTATAAAGTTAGAAGATTAATAGTGAAAAAATTGAAAAATATCTGGCGGAAATCATCCTACCATAAGAGACTATAAGAACGGTTGAAAATATCATTTTTATAAAAAACTAAACGGTGAATAATTTTCAAGTTTTGAGCATAGTACAATTTCATATCCTTTGTCGCAATTACCGAATTTCAAGTCTTAGATTTGGACATTTTTTGGTCGTTTTTTCCCATAGATAAGCTCGTACTTCTTTAAACGAAATTTTTAAATATTATGGCAGACAAGTACTGTTATCTGTCCACACGAACAGAATCTTAAGCGTGTTTCGTCAAGTTTTCAGGCGTACGTGTATGCATGTTTCAACTGGCGTTCAACAGTTTCGCATGCTTGTACCGAACCACGAATACAGATGCCATCCTGTGTTTAAATTAGTTCTTCTTTTAAAAAGTTTACTAATGGTTTTCGCAATTTAAAGGCGACTGAGAGACGCTTGTATATGAGTCCTAAGCGATCGTCCAAAATTGTCGAACGATAATAACGCGGAATATCGGATTTTCCAGAAAGTTCGTAGGGATTTTCCATTAGTTGCTCATTTAACGCTTGTATACAAAAATCTGTATTGGATTAGTAACGTTTATTTACATATTATTAATTCCTCCAGTATTTGCAAGATTTTGTTCAGATTTGCCTTCAGTTAGTCAAAGTGAAAATTTCGGCCAATAATTTGCTTTTAGGCCACATTCTGATTTTTTATTTCAAAAAGGGCAAGAACGCTGGCCAAACAAAAAACAAGTATTTGTGCCGTTTACGGAGAGGGTCTGAGTGAAAAACAACTTGTTGATATTTTTTGGCAATAATGATGGCAATTTTTGAGAAAAAGACATTATGGGCCCACTATTACTTTGGCAAAAAGTATATAATAATGATAGTAGATAGTAGATAATGAACTGTAGTTTTAACATAGTTTATTGTTATAATATTGTATTTGCTTTGTTAAAGGCATTTTCAACTTAGTAATAATGTGCCTGAAAACGAACGAAAATACAGGATTCATAAGGTGAAGCGTATTACACTATCTACATTTCAGATGTCATTGACATATTCAAAAATTGAGATAAACAAATATCGGACAAAAATCGTGATGAGGTATGTGTCATTAGAGATTCTTTGCATCAAACACGTGTTACCGCTATCGTATGTTACCCAGTCTAGTCTCATGTTATCTCAGTTTTAAATTTACGCAGGTAACAAACTTTAAAAGCAGGTGAAAGTTTGTTGGGGCGGTATATCGTAGACCCGAAAACACTTTCATCAAGATTTTTTTTTTATATATTGGCTTGGTATTTATAAATCAATTTCGTTTTCATTCGAGTCGAATTGGGAAGGAATGTTCCTTTTAAAAATGTAAAATGGACATATTTTCGATTTACTTACACATATGGCAACATTTTTATTTATAATATTTTTATTTTCTTTTTGATGTCATAAAACTGTTTTGTATTTTTAGCCAACTAATGTAATAAATAAGCAATTAATAAAAAATCACAAATTTAAATGCAACCTTTTTATTATTATAAGTTTATTTTATATCAAATGAAAATCAACAAAAATAAACTTCTACTCTAAACAAGACAAATTAAAAATAATATCGTTTTTTAATAAATTAATAGTCAGTATTGTCTCCATGCGCCTTAAATTCAAGCTGTAAGACGATGCAGCATGATGTCAATTAAGTTAAGTTGCTAAAAGATGCCGAGGAATGGCTTCCCACTCTTCACGCGTAGCGATTCTCAACTCATTTAAGTTACGGAGTAGTTTATTTCTCTTGAAAATGCGGCGTTTTAGTATGTCGCAGGCATGCTCGAAAACGTTCATATCTAGAGAATTTGCTGGCTATCACAGTCTTTTTATACCCTCTTCTTCACATAATTGACGAATACCCGCTCTGCGATGACGAGGTGGCCTGTCGTCTACTTATACAAATTCATCATTCACTGTTCCTCGAAACGAACGCAAAAGAGGCTCTAGAAATTCTCTAAGATGATTTCTGATGATTGAGCACTTCTAAATCTAATACCCACCTTTAATGTGATTTCGTGAATAATGATCTGCCGGTCACCTTCGATAAGGTCGCGAACTGCACCAATGTTGTCAGCAATGACACTTGACCTGGGACGTCAATTATGACTTACATTTACTACATTTTCTCGTCCATTCTTAAACTTCTTAGCTCAACCAAACACTTGGATCTTAGACAGGGTATTGTCCCTATACTGAACCTTCAACCGAGTTAATATTTCGGATGGCTTAACGTCTTCGTCAAAAACTTTATTATAATTCGTTGCGCAACGGAGGGTGGAACCTGTTGCTCGCTGTTGTCAATGGCTGTACTGACAAAAGAACTGAGTGAAACAGCTGACCAAGCGTTTCCTCCACCCCTAATACATCGCACTGCAAAGACCTACAATAACAGCCCGGCTATGATTGGCTGAGGAAAGTAATTGTAAAATTCCGATTTACATATGATTCACCCTCGTAACTTATTTTAGCAAAAATGTTTTGTAAAACTATATAAAAAAATTCTTTTAGTTTTGTTCACCATTTTTATAACGATATATGCAATAATTTTGGCCATATGTGTACACACATATTACATACTATTATAGTGACATATAAATGGCAACACCCGGAAGGGAATGTATGGTTGTAATAATTTTTTATTATAAGTTTTTATTTTCTTAATAATGAATTTTATAATGATTTGTAGCTTTTAAAACAAACAAGGCAGAATTTTTTCTATAATAGGTTTATGTCGTCTTTAAATTCTGTGTTAATTAATTTTTGAACATTATGTCAATAATAGCTAAGCAATTAGCAGCAATGCTACATGGTGCCTTTTTTAACCCATTTTCAGTAACTTTTGTCAACATATCTGGTGTTAATGCAGCGATTTCAGCCCAGATCTTGTTCGTGAGTTGCTGTATGGTATGGAGCTTACTTATGTAAACCTTTTGCTTCAAAAATCCCCATAAAATTAATTCGGAGCCGTCAAATCAGGAGATCTAGGCGATCACAATAAATGTCCATTCCCAGGAATTAAACGACTAAGGAAAATGTCTGCGGCACCATCTTACTGGAACCACATATTTTCCGGTCTTTGCTTTTCTAATTAAGACGCCAAAAAGTGTTGAATCATGTGACCGTTGTAAGAGCATTTCCACTGTCGTCTTAAAAAAAATATAGTCCAATGATGTTTAGAGCATGAATGCCGTACCATACGGTAACTTTAACTAGATGTAATGAACGGTTATTCTGCTTATTCGCTTGACCCCGCAGATGGAAATGAGCTTCAAAACTCATTATTAATTTTGCATAAAAATTGTCAATTTGATGGAAGTACTTATGATGACATTACAGCAGCGATTTCCCAAATGGGAGGATCAGGCTAGTGCAGAAATAGAGTTGTTACAATAAAAGACGTTGTATGGCAAATAAAGTTGTAATACCATACGTAATTAGTACAGTAACTGTATAATATAAATATATAATATAACAAAAAAAGGAAAACAATATCAAACCTAGTTTTAAAAAAATACTGTAAACATAATATTTAACAAAAATTTAGAAAAAAGAACATGAAAATGTTGTCAAAAATTGACCCATAAAATTTATAAAGCAGTAAATATTGTTTCTTCACGTTTGCCTATTAATTTATCAACACGTTTTGTTTATTTCAAGCGTTGAAATTAAAAACTAAATAAAAATAAACTTTCTGAATAATAATTTTGTTAAAAATGGGTCGTAGTGTCCAGATGCTGAAAGAGTGCAGATTTTAACATTGCGAAAAGAAGAAAACTCACTAAGGGAAATTGCGGGAAAATTGATACCTAATGCCCAAAGAAAACAGCCAGTTCACGAAAACCGTGGAGCTAGAAGAAAAACGACACGTCATACTGACAGGCGGATTATCCTAATTTCAAAAAGCTACCCATTTAAATGGTCTACCTAAATTAAAAGTTAACTAGGATTAAGGTTAAGGATTGGAGTTGGAGATGCATCAGCAAGTACAAGATCAGAAAGCCTACCGACTGGCAAGTGACCAACATATAACACTTTTCAGAAGGCATCCGGCCATGCCCAGCCTTTAACTGGCTTGAGTGAGGGGTAATTCGATGTCGGATTTTATACTCTTGCCTAGACACAATCAATGTGTGTGTGTGTGTGGGGGGGGTAGGAAGAAAGACGAACAGAAGAATTAAAGAAAAACAACCATCCGAGCGCTGGAATCGAACCAACTACCGCGCTAATACGGTTTCAGTACAGTAGTGGCAGGCCGCTGCTCTTCGAACAATTCGAAAAAGGCTTCAGGAAAGTAACTTATACGGTAGAGCAGCCAGAAAAGTCCCTTTGTTATCCGCTAAGAATGTAAAACAACGTTTAAAGTTTGACCAAGATCAGTTAAATTGGTATGTTGAATAGGGATTCAAGAAAATTCGCATTATTTTAACGAGTGATGAAACAAAAATAAATTTAATGAGTTCTGACGGTAGGCGATATGTTAGAAGACCACCCAACCAAGAATTATTCCCAAAACATACTATCAAAACTGTAAAGCATGGAGGCGGCAATATGAAAATGTGGGCATCTTTTTCATGGTAAGATCTAGAACCAATTTACTGTATTAAAAAAAAACTTGGACCAAAATCAACCACATTCTTCAGGAGTCATGCTGTCTTTCGCAGAAGAAAATATGCCGCTGATAATCATCCGAAACGAAGTTTTACGAAGGAGCAAACAGTAAGTTTGCATAATGAGCGTTTCTCACCCATTAAGCTATGCGAAGGTTTAAGTCAATCATTTACTGCTAGGAAAACAAAACAATTTCTTAGTAACAATAAAGTGGATTTACTGCCGAGGCCTTCCCAATTACCTGACCTCAATCCCATTGAGGACGGGTAAATATAAAACGACAAACAAGCTTGAAGTTTGGGAGATGAAAAAACAATCGGAATCTATACCATTAGAAATGTGTCAAAGATTTGTAAACTCGTATGTCCAAACGAAATTCATTGGGGATTATCGAAAATCCGTCTCTGATGGTCATAAATTTTAGGCATTGGTCTAAATTAGTTGATAAATTGCGCCTAAACAATTTCTTCGCATCGATACCACACGATACTGCATATTATCCAGACTTAAAACTAACTTAAAAATCCAGACGGATGTGATATACACTGACTTTAGAAAGGCGTTTGATAGGGTTGATTATGATATATTACTAGAAAGATTGGTGGAGTACGGTATGGGACCATCTTTGATCAAATTATTTGTATCTTATTTACGCGAGCGGAAGTTTATTGTTCGTTATGATGGTTACTTTTCTGAGAGGTATGCTGCGAACTCGGGGGTGCCGCAGGGATCGAACCTTGGCCCGTTGTTGTTTTTAATTTTCATAAACAGTTTGCCAGCCGAATTTCACTATTCTTCAGTTCTTCTGTTCGCTGGTGATATGAAGTTCTATTTGCCCATCAAGGGTTCTGCTGATTGTACTAAACTTCAATCAGATATTAACAGAGCGGTACACTGGTGTAAGAGCAACAAGTTTGAATTTAACTTATCTAAATGTAATATAATGTCGTTGAGTGTTACGCGAAATACGTTTGTATTTAATTATGTTATAGTCAGCAGTTGGGACGGGTCGATTCGGTCAAAGACCTGGGACTGGACTATGATTCCAGATTGAATTATTCATCGCATATTGAAAATAAAAGAGCGGAGGCGCTGAGATCCCTTGGATTTTTGATTAGACAGGCGGGCCACTTTAGAAACCTGCAAACATTTAAAATTCTGTATTTTATATTGGTCCGTCCGAAGCTGGAATTTGCTTCCGTAGTTTGGAATCCTGGGCGAATAACGCATATCAACTATCTGGAGAAAATACAAAACAGATTCTTAAGATTTCTGTATTTCAAAAAATACTCGCGATTTCCGGATTGCCATTCCGTTCATACGTCTAGTTTGAGAACTGAATTTAATATTAATACATTGCAAGTCAGGCGGTACTATTACGCTATAATGTTTATTTTTAAAATCCTTAACAACTTTATTGATGAGGCCAGATTGCTATCACAATGTGGCATAAATGCTCCATCGCGCCGACTGAGACCGGTTCGATTGTTTGATGTGCCATTTTCCCCTACGAGCAGATGTCCACCGTTGTCCCAAATGCTGATAGTTGTTAATAATGTTTTATCGGTTTACAGCCTTGATATATTTGACAAAACAGGTAACTTTCCGAACAGACTCAGATATTTTCTTCGTGTTTAGAGCGCTCGCACTGAACATATTGTTGTAGTTATTGTCTTGCCCACGTTCGGTGTTCTAGTTATGCTGTCCAGTTGGACACCCCCAGCGGTTTTGTTTGTTTGTTACTAATTTTCTGTTATCATTATTTTCTTAGTTCTTAGGTCTTAATTATTAGACATTGTGTTTAAGAATATAATTGTTTCTTTTTCTTTGTCTTTAATAGATTACATTGTTAGTCTTAGTAATGCATCTCATGTAATTACACGATTTGTATGTTTGGGATGAATGAATAAATAAATAAATAAATAAATAAATAAATTATTTACCAAATTTTAATCGTATTCTCCTTACTATAGTTTATTATACTTATACTTATACTATAGTTTATTATACTTAGTTATACTTATGTTTCACCCAAAAAAAACTAAACTCGAATACCCTATTCTAAATTTTGGAATTTTTATGTTAGTTTATTTTTGTTTTTGAAATAGTTTTTAGGCACCATTAAATTACTGTTCTATACATCTGTTACTATTCATCTTAACCCTCAAGAGAAGCACTATAGCGATTCCCCCGAGCACATGGGTATACCATACCCATATGTCTTTGATTATTAATATATTTTGATTAAATTATCCAATTTAATATATTTTTTTCATTTAAAACTCAATCAGTATAGAAAAAGAGTATATCTGTAGAATGTTCCAAAAAATAATAGTATTCCTAATACCATCAAAAAAATCAGCAAACTTAAAAAAAAGTTCAAATCAGATGTTCTATTCAAATTATCATATCTAGGCTAGACATTAATAGATAAAAAAACTTTCTTCCAACGGCATTTAAAAAGTGACTTAATGTACTTTCAGATACTTATTACGCACATTACAACACAATTATGACGCACAGCGAGTACGAGAACACGTGTTCATTTTGAGCTAAATATAAAATGAAAGAAACCGATAAATAAATATTAAAACAATTAAAAATCAAAGTTTTCAATAAAAATACTATAGAAAATATAATATTTATGATTTACTTACCACAAACTATGCCAAGATCGAAAAAAAAACACTATTTGTGCAAAAAGGTTATTTAAATAAATTGACAAAACGCTGACCCAACAAGAGCACTGGGGGGCGTATATCCACAGATCACGATGGTCATGGTGGGGGGGTCTAGCGTGGATAGTAAAATATTTTCCTCCACTCAAACTCATCCCCTCAACGTGACCATTTATAAGGGAAAACACTTTTAATTCACCCCTGGGTAGCCCAATTCCAGTGCTTCTCTTGATGGTTAAGTTGTGTATCATACCAATGTAAATATAGTAAAAATATCTGAATTACTTTGATTAATTTTTAATGTTGACGAATTTATTGGGTTGAAGTTCGTCCCATTTTAATGAACAAAATTGAAAAAAAATATATATATTTACTAAAAATCATATTTAACGACATAATATGTGCCGTTCTGTTCAATGAACTTTCTCCATCTTTCTGATAGCCGCATAATCCCGAGCTTATAGAAGTTTTTACCAACTAAGCTGTTTTGAAGTGATAAATGGTAGTCGGAGGACACAAAACGCATTGACACTGTTGACTGGGTTGAGTCCAAGAATTTTTCCGATCGCTTGAGTTGTTCTATACCGATCACGTTCAACTAGCGCCAATATTCCATTGCCCTCAGGCTCGGCCAGTCGTTCAGAGCGTGGTGCACCGCGAAGATTAAAATTGCCTTTATGAAGTTTTCTGAAAAAGTGAAATCTTGAACGGCACCCCCACCGTACCCACCACATATCTTTTTTTTGCGCCTGCGAAGCTTTTTTGGAAATATAAAATCATAATATGTCGAAAATGCTCTTTATTTTCTGTCATTTTTAATGTTTAACAAAATTAAAAAAAAAACAAATGTTTTTTTCTCAATTATTCGCTGAAATTCCTTCTATCAAGTAAAATTTGAGAGCAATTGTTTATTTAGAAAACCCGATTAAAATTTATAAAAGAGACTAACCCGGGGTTCAATCATTCATAAATCCCGCGAAAAAGATGTCTATATTTTGTATGCGTTTGTTTAGACGTGATCTGTTAATCAGTTTATTTATAGCAGCTATTTTACGTTTGTCGAGTTTAATAGTATTGCAATCTTAAAATGGATGCATTTGTCATACATTTTGCGTTGCCAGCGAACTTTAAAATCGTTGAAAGTGTTCGAAAAGGCCAACGATGTGTCGGCTTTATCGAAAAAACGAACATACGAATGGCACATAACATTCAAAGAATGCCGAGAAGTAGTTGAAGACTTGCCTCATTCAATTCGCCTTTCAAAGTTTTTGACGACCACATTGGCAAAGCGAAAGAAATTGTAATGGAAAATCGTCATTCATTAAGAGAGATGGTTCGGGATCAGGATATACTTCACGAATTCATTCGTACTATTTTTCTTGATATTTTGAGCAAAGAAACGCATCAAGTTTTGTTTCAGACTTGAGCACAGTCCGACCGGAAACTTGCAAACCTTCAACAAACCTGTAGAAACAAGCACTGTTTTGAAACCCCTGTCCAGGGTCCAGATTTTCAGCTAGTTTAAGATTTTATCAAAAGGCTTAGACTCAATTAATAAACCAGATAAATTGCCAAACGATAAACCAGTATTTTTACCGAGGAGTTCTTGAAAGACTTCGAAAAAGCGTCTTTCGTGTGAGACTGAAAATCAAGACTATCTGGGTGCTTCATCACATCATCATCAATTTTCGGCAAGTAACAATATCAGTGTGATTCCGCAGTCCCCCTTATTCACCAAACTTGAATCACTATGACTTTTTTCTTTCCAAAATTAAAAATTCTTAACGGACACCATTTTGGGACATTGCAGAACGTTGAAAGATCGTAAGCAACCTGCTGAAGGCGATTCCAGTATGAGTTCCGGTACTGCTGTGAACAGTAGACCCCCTCTCTAACGCTGGGTGACTTCTGAAGGCAAATACTTTGAAGAAAGTATGGTAGAAAATGAGGTATTGTAATTTGAACTGAATATATATTTTTTTAAATCAGTATCATTATTTTATGTACACACCTCGTATGTAATGTTTTGTTCTGTGCACAACGAAAAAAGAATCGAACGAAAAAGCCAAATAATCCCAATAAGCTCGGAATCATTAAAATAATACTAATAATATTAAAATAATACTAATTAAAATAATAATAGATAAAATATATGTCGGTTAAAACCACATGAGCGACAAGATATGTAGAGTTATCATAATGACCTGAATTAAACTCATTAAAAGAGATGATGGATGAACAATACAATAGTTCCTTTTACTATTAGGAACTTATTTCTGATGCCTGGGGCACTGTAAAATTTAACGAAACTAGTAAGCAACTCTAAAGAATGCTTAAGATTATTATTTATAAGCATGAATGGATACTTCGACAAAAAATCTCTTATAAAATATATAATGTGTAAGGTGAAGTATATGAGTAGCGTATATAATAACAGCTATTGCGTGATATTATAATACTTCAGAAATTTTATGAAATATGCTGTAAGAAATGACAAAAAGGCCCAAACGTCACCCAATAAATTCAAAAATGTAATAAAACTAAATAAAAGTATTTTCTATATATCTATATCTTTAAATAAAAAGTATTTTTAAGATTAAAACCCTTATATTTTGATATGTCATGAATAATTTGAAATAATGCGAAATCAATCAATGCTTAAATTGGGTGGGACAAGTCTCACGTTACCATTTTGTGTTGGGCCATTTTTTCCGTGATATTTGTGGAAGTTTGGGTGTAGCAAGTTTTATTATAGATATATAAGCGCTAAAAATATGCAGTTAAATTGTTGCAACTTAGCCTGAATTTATTCGAAAATGTCCGACATCTCTTAAAATGACAATTATCGTTTATTCAAGCAATTTAAAAAATTCGGAACTGTTCGCGATGGGCTCCGCAGAGGTATAGCTGGGTTCACATCGATACAAATTTGCGTTGTGCGGGCGGTATGTGGTGCGTGGGTTGGCAATGTAGACGCTCTGACACCTTATGTATCAGAACTTCACAAGGTCACACAAATATTTTTGCCGCACATGTACACGAACCATCTGTTCTCGATTTTTTCGCGAACGTCAAAGGAATTTGCGGCGAACAAGATTTGTGTGTGGACATGTTGAAGTGAAATTAATATTTTTAGTTTCAAAAAGATATCTACATAACGTGGCTATATTGAAATTTATTATTTAGTAATTAATTATTTATTGAGTAACTGAATGTAATCAAAACATGTCCCAGCATATTATTATGTTGAGGAAGTGTGCATTCATAATAATAAACAATTTAATCAAAAAAAAATGCAAAAAGGGCGTTATTGGATAAAGCATTTGTACCAAAACAGAAATGTATAAACTACAGGAAATAAGTATAAACACTGAAAATTTTAAAGAACTTTATTTTTGACGCTTATTGGAATAATCTAATGAAGCATAACATACAAACATCCCATTATATACATAGACGGAGCGGGGCGTACAGCAGCCACAACACAAATATTTATAGCCTGTGTGTGGTAATTTTGCATCGTAAATATTTTCGCCACACACTAAATTCAACCCATTCGCAAATTTTCTTGAGGAATTTTTTTTAGGAAATTTAGGAGGAATTTCCAGAAACGTCAATTTCACGACGTGGTGAACAATTGGGAATTTCTGCATGCAGTTTAAGCCCAATTTTGAAAAATTACTTATGACATATGTTTCCCTATAAAATTCAAATTGTTCAAGATCTCTTGCCTACCGAAAATAATAAGTGGCGAGTGGACACTGTAATGTCATCATTAAACCAGTTTCATCAAATTGACGATTTTTATGCAAAATTAGTAATGAGCCATGAATTTCATTTTCATCTAAGTGATCAAGTGATTAAACAAAATAGCGGTTTCTAGGCAAGAGAGAATCCCTACCACATTCATGAAACACCATCCAGCTAAAGTTACAGTATACGACGGTTGATATTTATGTATCCGGACTAATAAATAAAAATAAATACTACTGGACAATAATATTGCATATTTGTTATAAGGGTTGTTTTTCAATTTTTGTAATTTTTTAACACCACACCGCAGAAAGTTGGGTTAAATCCAAAACGCCCTGCCATAGTCCCTCGGTTTCTCTCACATCATAAAACGGCCCGGTTACAATTTGCACGAGACCATGTTGATTGGAATGAATGTGAATGGAGCAAATTTCTTTCCTCCGATGAGGCACAAATACAATTGTGATAGAGTCTATAGAAGAATTGGGAAACGATATGCTGCTGAAACGAAATGGGATAACGATATGTAATCTCGTGCAAACCGTGAGTTTCGGTGGAGGGTGTATTATGCTATGGGAAGACATCAGTTGGGAAAGTCATACGGCGCTTGTTGAGGTGAATGTCAAAATAAGTGTTCTACTATATGGAACATGTTCTACCAGATTTGTGCTAATACACGATAATGCTCGCGCACGTTTTGCCGTAATAGTGTTTCAATACCAACAGGAAGTCGAGATTGCGTGGTTTGACTGGCCACTTTTAAGTTCTGATTTAAATCCCATCGAGCACCTGTGGGATATTCTCAAACATCGTATACGAACTCGAAATCCAGCTCCTAATTTAATTCCAGCATTACAACTCTCCGTTCAGGAAGAATGGAATCAAATTCCACAAAAATGTCATAAGAGATATTCTGCGAAGCCATGCCCTGAAGGATAAGTTGTTTGTAGAGCTAGAAAAAGAAACACCCACTACTGAGATATCTCTAAGTTAGCTAATAATAATGTTAAATTACCCTTTTTGTTCTTTCAATTAATTTTTTTAACAACAAATACACTATATTGCATTCAATCAACCAAGTGTATGTTTTAACGCTACCATATGTAAAGAAAACGATATTACTGTATATAGGACACTTCAAAATAATAGACTTAGAAATAAAAATTACAGAAATGTAACGGACAAATTTAAAATAGAACTTAGAAAAAATATGCTATATTTTTGTCCAGTAGTTTATTTATCATTGAAAATGATTTTATTGTTTTTCAAAATATTCTCCGCGATGATCGATATACTTTTGCATACATTTAAGCCAATTTCCTTACCCCTTTTTCAATTCCGATTGAGGTATCTCCAAAACATACATTTTGAATGCATCAACCGCTTCTGGTGTCGAAAATCGTTGACCACGTATTATTAACGACGGGAACAAAAATCATTGGGTGCCAAATTAGTACTGCACGGTAGATATGGGTCATCGATGTTTTGACCGGTCAAATATTGAGTTGTTCATGCTGAGAAATGATCCTGCGTCACTTGTTTTTTCTTATTTCTTCAAAGACTGCTGGAAAAACAAATCGTTGTGTACCGTTCAGTTCACTGTAGCCACTTTATCCCAAAATAAAACAGGCGACCATTTGCTTTGAAGTGCTTCTTGCGTGAACAACTTTTGTTGGGTTTGGTCCATTTTGAAAGACCCATACAGTCGACTGCTGTTTAATTTCGCGTTCATGTGCATAATCCAAGATTCGTCACCTATGTAGATGTTACACGGCTTTTGATGCACCACGATTGTATTTTTTGGGCATTTCTTTGCTCCAATCGGCACGAGCTTTTAGCGATTGTCAAATAATGCGGAATCCAACGCCAACAATTCTTTTTCAAGACTAAATGTTCATATAAAATCTTGTGTATGCTTATCATACTAGATGCCTCAATCTCACGCTATGTCACATGACGATCTTGCTCTAACAGTTCGCGCCCAGTATCGATGTTTTCTGGTACAACCAATTTTGGACAACCTTCTTTAAATTCGTCCATGAGCGAACGACTGCCACGATTGAATTCACTAAATCAGTGATATATAATGGGTTTAGATGGTGCTTCATCGCTTAAAGTCGAAGTGTTATACAATTAACAATGTCAAACTTTACGATGTATATTTTAGATGGCGCCTAGTAACACCATTGTTGCCAATTCCGGATACATAAATAACAAGCCTCGTATATAATATTCATGCTAAAAACATCATTGGGCCATAATAAGGGCACAAAGTTGTTAATGGCTCACATTTGATTAATATAATTTTCAAAAATTAATTATCACAAAATTTAAAGATTCATATTATAGAAAAAATGTATTGTTTCTTTTAAGTTGTAAATAATTAAAATGGTAACGTGATTCTTGCCACACCCTGTATTTATTATTATTGTTACCTTTATTATTTGATGCCTCATCATCACTACGTTTTTAGACCAAGATAATTTTTTTTCTTACTTTTCTGTTCATCGATCAATATTTTATCATCCTTTTCAGGTAGTCTAATCGGTTTTTATGTTACCTTCCCTACCTTAGTCAGGTAACAAATGTTAATAGTCTATTATTTTTAGTGAAAGTATGCTGAACGTGCTAAAATAGAAGCAAAAATACTTTCATCTAGCTTTAGGCCAGTTGTTACTAATCAGTGTCATATTTATTGATAGATTAAATTAGGAACTATTGGGTTGTCCGGAAGTTAACTATGAAATATAAGGATTTTTTTGTACAATGGGATAAGATTATTTGAGTAATATTTTGACCTTTTTATTAAATAATCTTGTGCCATGTGTCAAACAATTTTATGATTTGTTTTTTCAAAAATTTCGGACTTTTCTCCATAAAAAAACCTTTGCAAATACGATTTGATACTGTCATCTACAGTGAAGATTTTTGATTGGCGAAGGATTGTGATCTATGTTGAATGTTTCCTATATGTTGCATTTGTATGCGCTGCAACCAAGCTTCAATAACTTCTGGCAAGTTTTCAAGGATATATGCGATCAGACATTATTGTAATGGAACCATTACATGTTCTAGTCCTTTCGCATTTTTTATGGTCCGTTATCAAACGTTCTGAAAATGAACGTGATTATTGATTATTTTTGAAAAGTAAATTAAACTTTTGGATGCGTTGTGTAACATTGGCTTTTTGCATAAAGTTTTTGCAAGGCAAGATTGCTTCAGTGAATTTAAACAACCAGCAAATTTACGTACGGTTACATAATGATCGGCATTAATCAGTGTTCTTAATTTTCCGTTGTTATAACAAATTTTTTCTATACAAATTCGAATATGTGCTTTTTATTAGTGCATAATTTAATAAATAAAAAAAATATATTACAATTGTTACATTGTAATGTTTAATATACACATATGTCCAAAAGTTTGGCATATTCAAACATTTCACTTTTTTATTGATATTAAGTTTTTGTTTTACTGGTTTACCTAATCATCATTTTATTACAACTCTTGCTGGTACCAAATAAAACTCGACACCAAATGACTAATGTGTGTAAAATTGGTTTATTATTTTGGAGTCAAAGAATTACAATGTAGCAATTGACTTTAAAAATAAAAAAAATAACTATCAATAAAATTAATAAACAGTAGTTCCTTCATGGTTCTGTATGCATGCCTGTAGACGATTTGGCATGCTGTCGATTAAATTTTGGGCTTGTGGAATTCTCTCCCATTCTTACAAGCAGCATCTTTTAGTTCTCGCAGCTTAAGACGAGGATTGTTTCGTTTTTTGATGCGTATTTTCAGATTCATGTCAGGGGAATTTGTTGGCAACCCTAACTTGGTTATTCCCTCCTCTTCAAGAAAATTTTGTACTGCTGCTGTTCGATGAGCAGGTGCGTTGTCATCCATAAAAACAAATTCGTCACCCACTGCGTCTCGGAACAAACACACAACAGGATTTAAAACTTCCTCGATATACACAGCACCAGTGACTTTCATATCCAGGACCAATAGAGGTGTCTGTTTATTTCTCATAATACCACACCAAAACATCACGCTCCCACCTTCAAATGGGATATGTGGTTTGTAGTTATTTCTAGTCGTGCTTGTCGACATGGAGCTCTCCAAACTAATGTACTACGTGAATGACAAATCAAGCCAAATCTCGTATCATCGGAGGATATCATGTTATTCTAGTTAGGACTGTGATCCATCATTTCTTGAGCCCATTGCAATCTTACATTTTTTGTTGAAGGGTTAGTTTGGGAACACGAAAAGGTCTTTTGCGTTACAAATTTGCCGCTTTCAGTCTGCGTATCAACCCTTCAAGCTTAACAAGCTCTCTTGATATACCACTTGTAGATTCCAAACGATTTCTTCGAGCTATCATTTGATATCTGCCGGTCTTGTACAGCTGTTGTGCATCATCTTGTACGATTTCTGGGGCGATCCTTTACGCCATTTGTCTCTTGGAATTTTTTTTATGAATTTTTGATACAGCACAGGTCACCAGTGATATACATTGTAAAGTCACCCCCATGTTCCAAAAAAGGGTTAGAAAGTTTGTCAGAGAGATGGACGAAGATTATCTATAATGATAGAGATTAGATTGTAGATTAAAACTATACGGCATATAAACTTCTACGGCATCAAAAAACAGCATTACATATGAGTACATCTATTAGAACGTGTACATCCAAACTATTGACAAAAATGCTCTACCCTAATAAGTAATAAGTCTACCCTAATAGTAAAAGGTTTTTTTATACAATATCATTAAAAATTATGACAATTACAAGTTCTACTTAACAGACTTATCGCCACTTCACTTCATTTTAGTTTTTAATCTTTTGAAGAAAAAATAAAAGTAGATTTGTATAATATTTAAAATGTGTTTAAACTTCAAATGGTACTATTCGCAATAAACGTCAAAACCTCGTATAACCTAAAATATTTATAGAATTACCAACGATTAATAAATACATTTTAATTCTTCAATATGCATATCAAGTTCTTGCTTGAAATATTTTTTGCCGACATTCTGTTCAAGAAATTATTTTAAATGGAAGGTACTATTTTTGATCTGGTTGTAAATATTTAGTTGACAACCAAATTTATTGATGGAAGTTAGACCGGAAAACGTTTAAGGGAAAACCGGAGAATTAAAAATAAATTGTTTCAAAAATAAACTAATATATAATCTTGTTAATGCATTATTGCTGCATATAATGTATTTATACATTTCTTATTAGTTACATACAAAATTTTTAAATTACATTAATCACTATATAGACTGCCATTCCATCATTTTTAATGACATATACCTTCAAAATCGATACAGGAAAAAAAAATTAATTTCAAGCTGTTTCCTCTAGGGTTCAGGTTTTTTTTGTTATCGAAAAGAATTATAAGCTCGAGCAGTAGTTCCTTTTTCCTTTCATCGGTAACAGACAGTGGACTTGGGTCAGGTGCGTTGACCTTGCCAAAAATTTTAGTGTTGTTTGGTGCCGGGTAGAACATTTACGAATTCCTATCATGGAAGTTTAACGTGGCTTTGAATTTTTTTTACTATATATATGTATATATATATATATATATATATATATATATATATATATATATATATATATATATATATATATATATATATATATGTATGTATGTATGTATATATATATATATATATATATATATATATATATATATATATATATATATATATATATATATATATATATATATATACATATATAAATATATATATATATATATATATATATATATATATATATATATATATATATATATATATATATACATATATAAATATATATATATATATATATATATATATATATATATATATATATATATATATATATATATACATATATATATATATATACATATATATATATATATATATATATATATATATATATATATATATATATATATATATATATATATATATATATATATATATATATATATATATATATATATTCAAAAAATCTTTTAACAACAATTCTGTGCAATAGTAGAAAGAGGTGGAGGAATACCTTTTGTCATTTATAACGTGTTTAGAAGACGATGATGTAATTTTTCAACAGGACAATGCTCCGGTTCGTAACACGAGGAGAACTTTTAGATGGTTTTAAGAATTTGGGAAAAAAGCTGGCTTCAATTAACTCCACATCTTAATCATATTGAAAATATATGGGGAATTTTAACTAGGGATGTTTACGACCTACCGAGACCAGAAATTAAAACAACGGAGGAACTCAAAGAAAGAATATCCGATGGAATAAATTGCAGAAAACAACTTTAATCTAATAAGCAGTGTTCCTAGAAGGTGATTGTGTGTAATAAAAAGACATGGAAAGGCAACAAAATATTAATTTTATTAACTGTATCATAAGCAATTTTAAAAGGTTGAGTTTATAATGTTTCACGTCACCTTTATTTTTTTCATTTGGACTAACAAAACAAAAAAGGAATTATATTTCATTCATTTAATTACGAAGAATAACGTCATATTAATTTCACTTTTAATTGTGCTACTTATTAATATCGTTATTTCTGTTAATTAATTAATTTCGAAAAATTCCCTTGAGATTACATTTTTTCACAGCACTGTATGTCCATCTGGCGCCCTTTGCAGTTTGGTAAAATTTGTAACAGTAATTTTTTCAGCGTTGATAAAATCATAATTATTTTTACTTCAAAATTCTGTAGTCAGAGGGAATAACCTTGGTAAGTCGAAAAATGGCCAAAATGAGATAAGTATACTGTGGTCTGTTCCAATATCTTATACGCACTGTGAAAAAGTTGATAACTCATGACTCTAATACTTTCCGAGTTATGAAAGTGGAGGTTTCTTGGCAAGTGGTAAAATTGTGCTTGTTCTCAGTTAAATCGATTTAACTACATTTTTTCGAGTCCATCATTCTGGGGAACAATGAGATAAGTCGAATTCCCTTATTTTTCTCCATTAACCTGAGTTGTCAACAGCACTTATCCATTTATTCACTGTGGTAGACTAGTCTCAAAATCAAGCATGTTGATTGTTAAGTCAAGTTGTTTAATTTTAGAGGGACGTAATTCACGAGAAATAGCAAAGTAAGTTGAATTATCTTAGATGGTCTCACATTGATTGTGTATACAATTGTATTTACTTTGGTTACTCATAAAGGCAGAACATGGCAAAGAAATGACTTTTCCAAGAATACCTCACGTAACTCAGACCATACTCACTTTAGGAATCATATTACGCTATTTTCCAGAGAATTTTTTTCTTTTACATTTCACTGAATATCTGTTTCTATCCCTCCAGCCTCTACCCCTCCTATATTCTATCTTCTCCCTTAATAATAGAAGTTAAGTTTAGCCTTGTCTCCTGATAGCCATATTTCTTCTCTCGTCATTTAATATGTTATAAAATGGAATAATGGCCAACTCCAGGGCTGCTTTTTTGGAGGAGTTGTATAAAAAGGCATGGAGGCATATAACACAGGTTACTGCTATGTGTGGGACAAAAGCGTATCGGGGAGGGCGGCCAACCAAATTGCGTCATGCCTTTTTGAACTATTAAACAATGTGCTCCCCCCAGAGACAGAAGAAGTCACGTTCTACTCTGACACTTGGGGAGGCCAAAATAAAAATAATATTGTGGCATATATGTTTCTATACGCAATACAAAAGTTAACAATAAATGTTGTGAATCACACATTTTTGGTAAATGGGCACACACATAGAATGCGACTCAGACCACGCAGCCATCGAAAAGGCAAAAAAAAATACATCACCAAAAATTAACCACTGTCATGATTGGATTCAACTTGTCAAGTTGTGCAAACAAACAAAGACTATTTATTGTTTTTCCAATAATAAGGGAGACGTTTTTGAACTTCAGTTCATTATCAAAAAAAAAAGCGGGACCTTTCATTATAAAAAAGCAGGATACAGAAAATCAAAAATTTAATGAAAACCAGTACAGTGGTTACAATACCGTGAAGGATCGGGAATTTAATCATACCCTTGAAAAAATGAATCATTCAAAATGATAAATATTGGAAAAGGGGAAAACATTTTATCAGCTTTAGATCAGCTTCCCCTGTTTTCTTTTGGTCCAAACCCCAACGGTAAGGAAAAGAAAAACGACATTCTCTCTCCCCTCTCTCTCTCTCTATTGCCTTTGATAGATCCTGATTTTCACGATTTCTATAAAAAATTGGCAAACAATGATCAACCGCCAATCGATCCAGATTTGGTTGAAATCAATCAGGATGAAATTGACGATTAATATATTTCAAAATAACAATTACGTACCTATGTTAATTTTTTTTAGTTTTTGGAATTCATTTGTTTTCATTTTTATTTTTGTAATGCATTTGTTTATAATAACTTTGTAATATAAAGTTCTCTTAAATACAACTTTTTTATGGAAGTACCCCTAATTAACAAAATAAACAGAAAATAACGACGTAGAAACTTATTACTATTATAAAAAGTCTATTGAATAACTTGATATGTACGGTGAATAATTTGATAAGTATGGTAAATAACTTGTTAAAAGCAGGTATAAAATCAGGTAATTAAAGGAAAATCCTAAAAGAATTTCATTAAATTAATAATCCTTTAAACCACTCAATTTAGAACGTTATTTAACCACATTGTTATCAACAAAATGTATTTTCTCCCAAAAATGGATTTGCAGGAGTTAGTTTTTACATTGATGTGAATATGATGAAAATATGTTTAGTTTTTAAATTGCGGTATACAACCCATTTAACTCTTGATAAAATTGTTGCTATGTGATTATTATTATTATTATTACGAACACATATAGATATATAGATAGAGGATAGATAGATTAATTAATTTTCCTTTAAATAAAGATAATTAAAACAAAGAATTAAAATTAATTACGGAGGTATCTAAAGTGAATGGTTATAATAAGGACATTGTAGATAAATTAATTAGAAAACACAAGTTCAGAAAGTTATTGAAAGAATGTTCGACTTTTCAAAAGGATCAGAACACAAAGAAATTCATGGTAATACCATTTGATGCCCAATTATTAAGAGGGCTAGACAAAATTTTGAAAAAAGTGAAGTTCTGGGTAATCATAAGGATAAAATAGAGCAACATGAAAAGTCGGGAATTTACGAAAATAATTGTCAAGACTGATCGAAGGTATATTGGGCAAACAAAAAGATCCATATTGACAAGATATAAAGAACATATTGCCCACATTAGATATGGGAGAAATGAAAAATCTTGCCCAACATGCAATCGAACACGACCACAGTATAGATATTAGTAATTTATGACTAGTTAAGAAAAATGTAAGAAAATCATGAACCGAGATAAAGGGCCTATCCCGTTCAGTCAACTTTTTCAATTATAAATGTAAGGCTTAGTAAACTTCCCGGTTCATGATTTTTACACGCTTCGTTGGGTAGGGTTTTTCATATAAATAGTACATAGTTTAGTTTTAGAATTAGATTAAATCATCTCCTGGTGATGCTGACATGGTTAGCGAAACGTGCGTCGGGCAGTTTAAAAAAGTGATTTGGTGTTTAGTGGTAAATATCTTCAAGTTTAGTTTATAAACAATTGATAAATCATTTCATTGATACATGTATCTACAAAGACAATACCAAAATAGCAATTATTCAGTATCGCAGATATTCAAAAATACAAGTGAAATTAAAAAGCAACCGATTAGAATAATGGAAAGTGAGAAAAAATTGTTTAATAGTTATGGTTTGGCGGTTTCACTAACCGGATCTCGATAAATTATGAGACCAGTTATATTAACAAGTACATTTTATACATTCATAATATGTAATACATTGGTGTGGAAACATTTTAAAACAGTTACAAGTATTTTGAAGATGACGAAAAATTTTGTTTGTTTGTTCTCCATTCGAAAAAAATGTTTTTTTTTTTTGATTTGCAACTATAGAATATTTCACTAAACAGTTGTTTCAAAAAGTGGCTAATTAAAAAGTTAAAGGACATAACCCCTCATTATTTCTTACATAATCGTATACAAAAGTGTGTGCGTGATATTATATTGTTATATCCGAATACTTATATTTTAATGGTCGAAGAAGCGTCATTGAACTAACATATGAACATATTACCGAAAAGGGACCGAAATACTTATACTAGGCTAACTGAAAAGTTCGCGGAGCGGAAATGATAAAACAAGTTTATAGTTTAAAAAATGACTTTATTCTTTCGTATATTCTTCCTTAATGTCAATACATTTTTTCCAGCGGGTCTCCAATTCATCTATTCCATCTCGGAAGTGATTTTCCGTAACACAGAATTAATTATTTGTTCAGTAGTTGCACTTATTGGACGTCCAGAGCGAGGATCATGATCCAGGCTTATACGACCACGTTGAAATTTACATGTCTATTTACAAACCATTGTTTTTGAAGGAGCAAACTCCCCTAATACATTTACCATTTCATTATAAAGATTTATTGCCTTTAAAACTTTTTGCAAAGAATTTAATCACTGCACGATTTTCAATATTTTCCATTTTAAAAAATAACACTGATAAGTTTACTTTAAGCTCCTATTTTTGTACGAATGAATTGACAGATCGACTTGAAACTTCACATATGGTTATATGAAGGATGAAACTTCAAAATGTAGTAGATTATATAGTTATTTTTGCTTTATAGGTGTCGATCCGCGAACTTTTCAATTAGCCTAGTACTGGAAATCAATTCTTCTATTGGAACCTTTGGTGTGATGCACTAAACTTGAAGAGATTTACCACTAAACACCAAAACACTTTTTTGAACTGCTCGACGCACGTTTTGCTAACCATGTTAGCATCATCAGGAGATGATTTAATCTCCTAGTCTCCCCTAATCTCCTTTAAGATTAAATCATCTCCTGATGATGCTAACATGGTTAGCGAAACGTGCCTCGAGCAGTTCAAAAAAGTGTTTTGGTGTTTAGTGGTAAATCGCTTCAAGTTTAGTACTGGAAAGACAATTTTTGTCAAAATTAATTTTCAATCAACGTATAACTACTCGTTATACGAAATTAAATATTTACTGACAATAACGAAAAAAGATGGATGGATGTTTTAAGTTTTAAAAAATTCCTTGCCATATGACCGATAAAATACCGGCTTTTATGGCGATATTAATTTATTGGGAAACATTTTTTCAAAAAAAGTTCTGCTATTGTAGTTATACCTGTAACTGTGGCGCTAAGAACTGTCTTAACATTTCGACATATTCTGCAGAATTAACAGATATAGCAGGCGCTCGATTACCTCAAGAAACAAAATCAGTTATAAAAGGGTTCTTCGAAAAGTACATGTGAGAAAAAGTACAAGTATAACCAGATGAGTGTGATATTTGTCAAGTATGATTCGTTAGATAACGTGCTGTGCATTTAACACGCGTGAGTTTAGCTTTTTCTTTTTTGACGACCGAGTAAAGCAAACAAGTTTTAACATTTTTTGAAAAAATGATAAATTGAAGTTCAAGCTATTATAAAGTACTTTCTTTTGACGGGTTTAACCCTGACAAACATATAAAAGACTTAGATTCTACTTTAAAGGATTCTTAATACGGTAAAAAAGTGGACTGATGAAATTAAATGTGGTCGTACATCCATTAAAGATGATAAATGCTCTAAAATGTCGTATTAAACGATCGCGGGCCAGCTGATATTGAAAACTTCTCGCTAAATCGTATCCACTACATTTTACACAATGTTTTGGTTATGAAATAACTTTCCACTCGATGGGTGCCGTGTTTGCTAATAACCGACCAAAGATGCATCTCATGACATCTGACACTTCTCAAGAGTGTTTAGTCCTTTTAACGCGATTCTACCGAATTTATTCGATGTTTTAGAATAGTAGGTGAAACGAAAAAAAAAAGAAAAAAATAGTAGTGAATAGTAATGGATTCGCCATTACACCCCAGAGATGAATCAGCCTAAACAGTGGCCGGGAGCAATTGAAAATATGCCAAAGATTGCGAAAATGTTTCCATCTGCTGAAAATAGGTAATGGGTACTGTTTAAGGCTGATAAAAAGGCAGGATCATCCGCAAGGACCAATACGCTTCACTACTGAATCAATTAAAGGGTGCCATTCAGGCTAAACGTCCACATCTGACCCAAACGAAAATGCTATTTCACCATGATAATGAGCCTGTCTCAGGTTGTTATTTACAAAACTCCATGATCTACCCTTAAAAGTGCTTCCACACGCGCCATATTCACTGGATTTGGCCATGTTAGAAATAATAAATGGCTCATTTAAAAATATACGTTCATGCTATAGTTCATTTAACACTTACGGATTTGGCCGTGTCCCAATGTGAATTTGATTAAAACACGCATAGGAATATTTGAGAAAAGTTATTTGAGGAGATATTTTATAATTCTTCGATTTTTTGTATTTCTAGCACGTATGTCTTAATCTTCTTGAAACCAAACATCTATTATATGAGTAAAAGACATTTATGAAAACGTACTAAAATAACTTTATTATTTTATTGATTTGCTTTTAGCAACGTTTGAGGTAACCGTTACGTACGGTTCCCGTGTAGTTACAAGTTTTTAAAGAATTCCTTGTAGAAAGCCTCGAAGCGGTTGTAGAAATATAAAAAGTCCTAACATGGCGAAACATATGTAGAGCAAAATCTATAATAAACGTTTGTTACATTAAAATAAATTATAGTTTAAAAAAACTAAAAAACACGCTTTAATGGTAAACCGAACTAAAAACTAAAAAATAATTTTTTGTATAAGAATAAAGTGATGAACGAGAAAATGAATGTGTCATTGTGAAAAAAGCGTTGGGTGTTCGATGTCAGTTATAAATATTCCATGAGTACCGTTTCTGTAAGTAGAGTATGAAAATATAATACACGTTTTTTTACAGTGACACATTAATTTTATAGTTTCGTATCACTTTATTCTTATACTAAAAATTGTTTTTTACTTTAGTTCGGTTTACCATTAAAGCGTGTTTTTTAAACTATAATTTATTTTTCATTTTTAGTTCGATCTGCTATAAAAGCGTGTTTTTTTTTAGTTTTTTAAAATATTATTTATTTTTCGTCTCTACCTACCCGTGGCGGGACTGGGTAATTTGCGCGTATTGCCTTCCTTGGGTGTTGTAATCAAGTCTCAGGCTCCTTCTCCGAGAGCAAATCCATGATCCTGGCGATCCTGTTCAGGATAATGGGACGAACTTATTAAAGTATTGTATTGTTTGTCCTTGATAAGTGGGCAAAGTTTCAATTTAATCTGGCGTGGGTAAAAAGGACGTTCAAAGATTCCGTTACATAGATAAATACAGGTGAAGCTAATAAAAGCTTGTTAAAAAGCTACAAGTGTATTATTTAAAATCCTAGTAGAAATATACGTTTATACGATAATTCATTTAACACTCATTGTCTGCGCTGATGTATCTTGCCCATTTCATACAGTTCCCAAAAAGTTGTTGCTAATATACTCACAAGATATTTCAAAGCAAGTTCCACTATACGGTGTAAATTATTTTATTGACTTTAGCAGCATTTTTATCGTACTCATATTAAATCAACCATCGATCTACAGCTATGAGAGTTGCTATTTATGTATACGGAATAATAAATGAAAATAAATATGTATCGTTGAAAATAGTTTTATTATTCTTCAAAATATTTTTCACTCAAACACTTTTGCATAAGTTTGAACCAATTTTCATAACACTATCCATTGAACGCATCAACAGCCTCTTCTGGCATCGAAAACAGTTAACCATGTAGTTTATTCTTCACAGATGGGAACAAAAAGAAATCATTGGATTCCAAATCAGCACTGTACGACTGACCCATCAATTTGATATTTTGACCGGTCAAATATTGAGTTGTTCGGTCCGATGTGTGAGAGCTCGCGTTGTCATTGTGAAGAATGATCTGTAGGATCATTCGCTGGTTGTTTTTCCTTATTTCTTCAAAGACTTCTGGCAAATAAATTATTCTATACCATTCAGAATTGGCCGTTCTACAATTCTCTAGTGGCACTGTAGCTACATATCAATTTATCCCAAAAAACAGGCGACCATTTGCTTTGAAGTGGTTCTTGCGCGTGCAACTCTTGTTGGGTTTGCCTCATTTTGAAATACCCATACAGTGGATTGCTGTTTACTTTAGAGCTCATACGCATACATCCAAGATTCGTCACCTGCGTAAATGTTATACACCGCTTTTGACGCACCACGTTTGTAGTTTTTGGGCATTTCTTTGCACCAATCAATACGACCTTTTTTTCAGCGATTTTCAAGTTATGCGGAATGCAATGCACACAAATCTTTTTCACGACTAAATGTCCTTGTAAAATTTTGTGTATGGTTGCCATACTATTGTCCAGGGATGCCTCAATCTCACGGTATCTCAAATTACTATCTTGCTTTATCGATATTTTCTTTTAGATTTTTCTTTATTTAAGAGCTTCCAATAAAAAATTATATATTCAAAAAACAAAAATAAATTTTAAAATTGTATTTGTTAGACACGAAAAGTCTTATTCAAAATTCTAATTTTAGACCGCAAGTCATCCTTCTAACAGAAATTATAAACATAATACACCTTAATGTAATTTATTGAAATAAATAATAAGTGGTGGAAAACATTCTATATATGTGTCCGTCCATGACCGTGGACTAATTTTCAGACATGATCGACTGCAGTTATTTTATTCGCCATTTTATATTTAGAACAAAAAATGCAAAATATAGTTATAATTTTGTGGATTAGCTACAGAAATTAATATCTGACAATTAATATTGATAAATTGTTTGATTCGTAATGAAATTATTTGATTTGTGACTGAAATAGTCATATACAGAGTGGTCTATAATTGTATTCCGCAATACCTACTAAGGGTAATAAACATTAGAAGTGATGAACATTTTCTTAATTAACATTTGGTCGTTAGGACTTAATTATAGAGGTATGGCCCCCAAATAAAACCTTGGAACTTGCAGGTGAAATTATACCAGTCTCTACGAAGCATGCATTGGTGGTATTGTATCGACTAATGTATTTGTGCACAGATGGTTTGCTAGTGTGATAGTTATCCGTGTCTTCTACTAAAACATTAGAAGAATTAGTTTTTATGAACAAAAGACTTGTTTCCAAAAATTTTACAGGGTGCTTCAAAAAACACCGATTTGCTTTTTTTTATTTATAAAAATGAAACTACTACCCCCTATCTACGTCATTGTTTATTTAATTTTTTCAGTAATACTACCAAATTATGCCTCGTAGCGACTTGTACTACACCTACACCAATTTCAAGTTTTTATTTCAAACTGTTTCAAAATTATTAAGATATTTCAAATTTTATTTTAGAACTTTGAACGACTAAAAGTTATTTTAAAAAACGTTCATCATGTTCAATGCTTATTACCGTAGTAGGTTTTGCGACATACTTTTACGGACCACCGTGTATACTTTCCATTATTATACTAGGTAGTAGTGACAAAGTACATTAAAACCATGTGTATAATTATAAATATCAATATTTCAAAGATTTTATCAAACCTTATTAAATTTATTTGACGGGGTGAGTAATAATACAGTTGCTATGCTGATTTCGAAAGGCTTCTATGTCTATGGAAAAAATCCTCCCCTTATCATGCCAGCGATTCACTCACAGCAGATCTTACTATAAATGTCCTTGAATTATTTATACAAAATTATTTGATTTTAATTATTATGTAAGAGTGAATACAGTTTTCCATCGATTTTTCTTAGGTTTTTGTGACACTGAGGTATTACATTGTCATGCTGCAGAATAACATCTTTTCGATTAATTAATCTTGAATACGTTGAACCAAAGCCGTGTGTACTTTATATATCTGGGCTTCAAGAATATTCAACACTTACGGTTTAATTAGAATTTAGAACCACACAGTGACCCTGTTTTAGAGTGGGCAAGTTGTCTTAGTGCAGGGATGGCAAACCTTTATCGATATACGTGCCATTTTTTTCTAAAGGAATGTTTAATAAGGCCATGACGTGCCGTCAAACAGTTTTAACTTATGGGAAAAAAATAAAACTAAATACTATCAACTTAATACTCTTTATTTGCAGCCAGAAATGTACTTTTTGTACAGCAATAATAACATTAACAGTTTTGCGTTTATTCAAATGGAAAAAAAATCTTCTGCTGTTGCAAATTAGATGCCAAATAACTTATATTTGTTTCATATGTTGTTACTTTTAACAGAATGCGTTTTGAACTGGAGTCATCTGACAAATGGTTTCTAAGCGAGTCTTTAATGTTATTCATTTCTGAAAATAATGAATCAGTCATAGGTAGATGAAAATATTGTTAAGATAGCAAAAGCCAGACTTTTCTTCAGACAGCTAAATGTGTCTGGAATTGAATTCCACGTTTCCATAATTTTGGTTTGTCATTTTTACTCATATTGCCTCATACTCTTTCTATTTCATTTAATTCCAACCTTTTCCTTGTTTCGAATTTCTTCAATTTCCATCCAATCAAATTTGAACAAGTTCAATTTATCAAGTGAAGTCACATCAGGATACATAATAAACTTTAACTCTTCAGTGACCTTTGCTTGGTTTGGTTTTTTGTGTAAATCCAAATGTCTGGTGATTTTTCAAGTTTGGGAAATACTTGTAGTTTTTGGGAACAATTTCGTTACTAAAAACTTGACAATTTAGTCTCAAAAGCACGAATGAGATCTATCATAACGATAATTGTTTTATTTCCGCCTTAAACATTTATGTTCAATTCATTGAAATGTTCTGCACATGTCTGTAAAAATCATTAATTTTAAAAGCCACATAACATCCATCAATTATGAGTATTGTTCAATTTTTCCTTCATTTTGTAAAAACGGTTGTGAGTTCTTCCAAATAATCAACAAATCTTTGACGTACGTTACCGCGGCTCAACCAGCGAACTTTATTATACATCAGTCATTATACATATGTTTTTTTTAAGTTTTTTTTAAAGTTCTCGAAGCACGTTTCGCTAACCATGTTAGCATCATCACGAGATGATTTAATCTACTATTTATATTTATTCTAAACCTAAACTACGTTCTATTTATATGGGAACCCTAATTGCTAACCTAGTACCTACCTAATGTAGTGTAAAAAAAGGATACAAGAAAAAGAAAAAAAGGGAGAAAAGAAAACAAAGGAAAGAAAAAAGGAACCGTGAAGTTTTCTGATCTTTACATTAATAATTGAAAAAGTTGACTAAACGGAAAAGTCCTTTTCCGGGTTCATTATTTTCTTGCATCTTTTTATTTGAATGCTTTCATATGCATCCAAAGCCCTATTATTGTTTACACTTTTAACCAGTCTTAAATTACTAATGTTTATATTGTGGTCAGTGGAATTCAACAATCGAATGCCGTATGTATGTTTGAAATAAACTTATAAAACCATTTTTTGTTCATCATACCTGGAGCAGCATCAGTCGTTATCGAAACAATTTTACTTAAAGCGATTTCTTTCTCAGCAAGTGAATTTTTGCCATGTTATCGCAATTAATTCCTCCTTGATGTCGTTTACTACACAATATCGAGCTAAACAGCTAAACTAGCAGATTTAGTTACATCAGTACTTTTGTGAAGACAACGATGTAAAAGGAGAGGACTTGATGTCATTGTTTTGTTGTTCTTTTACATTTTCCGTCTGTTTTAGAATTGTATCTTTTATTGCATTTCTAGATCTTTGATGCGCTGAATTATCTTATCCTTATTTTCAAAATCATCAAAAAGTGAGTGATGCAAACCAAAATCCTATCCTTCAAAAACTTTCCCTTGATAAAAGGTTTACCATGCCGAGCAATCATATTTGCAGCCGAGAAACTTGCGGCACCTATTTGACAATCCTGGCTAACATATTTAATCATAGACGTTGACTATTTATCTCTTTAATTGCACTTGCAATAAATTCCTTTTACTCTGGTTCGCTTTTTTGATAAAGATATTTGTGATTTGTTTCATAATGCTGTTTTGCAGACGATGTTCTACACACCACTGTTCCAGAACATAAAACACACACCGCTTTATCACCTTTACTAATCATGACATATTTCTCAGTCTATTATCTTACACTTATCTTGCACTTTTTGTTTTTTTGGCAAACTAGGCATGTTGAATAATACTTAGAACGAAAAATAAATTGTTTCGATTAGGTAACTAAATTCCTTAATTAACGTCGCGCCAAAATTATTTTCTAGCGTGCTATTGGTTCGCCATCACTGTCTCACTGTCATCACTAATGTCTTGTTTATTCTATGGATTTTGTAGAATCCACTTTTCATCTCCAATAACAATTTGTTGATGATATTATTGACAAAATGGTTATATAATGACTAGATGTTTTGGTTAACAAATACATCAAGAACTTCTTTACTGTTTCAGTAGTTACAGATTACATAATTTTGGGTTTTTACTCTTTGTTTTTTTAACATCGTTAGTGCAACATTTTCATAATGATTACTCGGCACTCCTGATCAATAGGTATCGCCACTCCTGACCAAAAGACAAATTTGAGTTGTTTAAAAGTAAAGTAGAAACTTTCGAGAATAAGTAAGAGGTATATTCACCTCTACGTTTTTAAGTTGTTTGCAAGATTTTGTGATAACAGAGGCAATGTCGAAATCCATCAAAAACTCTGTATTCGTCTGATTTGACTACGGGTGACTTCAGGCTATTGAAAAAACTGGCGATGAAAGGAAAGCGTTTTGATACGGTTTTACATATCCTGTAGACTTCCATGATAGCCAGTCTCTGTAAAATTATCCTAACCTTTCTTTAACGGGGATAATGTTTAAGAGACACTTGAATTGGAATAATGACTTGAATTGAAAAATTGTAGCTAATAACGATCGTTAAAAAAAATAATTCTCCGAAAAGATTAGAATCTTATTTGTCAACCCAATAATATTCCTTCTTGCGGATTCTGCACCATGAGTTAATTCCATACCGCGTAAATGCAACGTCACTTGTCACTGTTATTGTTGGGTGAGTTTTCGCCCTAGGAAGGTCCAGGCATATGTATTGCATTTCACTAAACATGAACTCAATACGAACAAGGAATCACGCCAGTAATCAGGCTGTGTAATCCCGGATGCTTTGTGAACCGTCTCCTGTGTTGGCCTCGCGCCAGTAGCGGCAGTAAATTTCCGATGGAGGAGGGTGTTAACCTTTAGGTTATCATTAATTATAGAAAAAAATAAGTGTTTTTCAGAAAAAGAAAAACGATCAATATTTTCGTTATAAGCAAACGGGATGAGTTGTTGGGAAATAGGACGTCAATTAAATCGAAGTTTTTCATTGGCTACCAAATTCCTGCAAGACTCCAAGAGCAATTGCTGAGGAAGCTAAAGTGCAAACAAGAGTTAAGAATGTCCAAGGATTATTATAAATATTGCAAAAAAAAATTGAAAAGGAATCTAGCATTAAATCCTTGCCACATATTAGCCCGAATGGCTTTTGTTGAAAAGGTCATCTCATGGACTGAACGGCGAAAGAAAATAATTTTGATTTACCTGATGGTTTTTCTTTCTATTTTCATGATTTCAGGAAGGAAGAAAAAATGTATCGAGAGGACAAATGGCAAGACGAAGTGTCATGGTTTTGTCGAATGTTGGTTACAAAAAAGATAACTTCTCATCAAATTGACACTCAAGAATATAAAAATTTATTAGGACAACAAAAGTTATCTTTTAATGATATCAGTGATGGTTCGCCGATGTTTTAGAAAAATTACGCATTCATTTGGCAAAAATCCTTAGGAATTGTGCCAGCAAAATAATATTTCAAAATTGGAATAATCTCCTTCAAGACAAATTTATAGTGAATCGAGACAAAATATGGAAGATTTCAAACGTGCAATTTTTGCTTCACGGAAAGAAATTCCACAACAAACACATTACCAAAAAGAATTTTTGATATAACAAAAAGTGGCGGAAACACCACAACATATTCAAATGTTTGTTTGTTTTCGTCATTCCTATAAAACTGATGGTGTGTCTAATATTTTGACGCATCTAAAATACATTCAAAAATTTAAAATGTTTTTTTTCTTGAGAAACTTGTTCATTTCAACTCAAAATGAATAAAAATTAATTTATTGTAGTTTTCAAATTTATATGATATTTTGAAAAGTCTAAAAAAGTAATTGGGTTTTTGAATAAAAAATAATTATCGATTTTTTTAGTTTATTTTAAAAATTTATTATAGATATTATTAATAATCGATGCGAAAAACTTTTAAAAACTTGTTACAATTAATTATAAATGAATTAAAATGTACAAAATTTAAAATAAAATTACGTGACTACGGACGCACCGGAATTAGTTGCTATGTTTGTGACGTCAGAATACCAGTGTTTTCACATCAGTACTGTTAACGGCTTCTATTCGTATATATACTGTTAAAATTATTGTTGGTTAAGTGCAAAATAAAATATTATTGATTACTAATTTAGTTCAGTAATGTGTGACAAAGGTTTCATAAAGCCTAATTCTGATAATATACCTGCTGTGGATATTTTTATGGTCACAGATTTTCTGAAAAATTACTTTCGGTTCAATTCAGCTGATGTTCGAGGTGCTAAGGCATCGATGTAAGTTTTTTAAAAAATACTAATAATGCAAATGTAAATAAGAAACAAAATATTTCTATTAAATATAATTAAACTATTTGTAGGGTGTCACGAGAAAGTTACGGTGACAAGGCTATAGGTTTTGTTCAACTTAAATGCAAAAGTGGTATTTGCACGGTAAAAGGACATGTATGTTGAGAACATAAAGTTCGGGGTAAAGCTTATACAGTTACCTCGATTATTAATCAGAAATTAAGTAAAGTCCAAGAAACCCAATGTCACGATTGTGCAGCTTCAGCAGGTAATAAATACTCAAACAAAAAAAAATATATATAATGTTATAAATAGTAATATTTTGTATATATTTGATGGCAGGTGGTTGTAAACATGCATTAGCACTACTCATGTGGACACATCGGAGAAGTGAAGATCCAACACCCACTGAAGAAAAATGTTAAATATCGAGTAACCAAAAGATATTTTCTAGTTTTGTAATTTTTTGAGCAAAAAAAAACAATATAAATCATAATTAGTAAAACAAAACACATACATACTGTTTAAATCACTAATTTTATTTCAATAAAAAATACACTGTTAAATATACATAAAACTTCCCCCATATAGGATAATATGGATAATATATTACAGTAGATTATAATATGTAAACTACATTAATATTCAATTCAGATTAAAACAATCTCTACCTAAAATTATATACATATTTGTTTGATTGTATTCATTGAAGTTTGCAATACTTTTAAAACCACACAGATTCTTCAAACCATCACACCAAACTCTATTAACAATATTTAAAAAAAAATTCACCCATACTATTGCTCTAATTATGGTTTTCACTATTTTTAAAACGATGTCGATTTTTCGCCTTACATGTTTTACAAACTACCACATTAGACTTTTGATTTAATAATATTTGCAAATATTAATAAATCTGGCTGCTAACTGTAATGCATGACCAGCTAGAGATTTCCCAAATAAGAGAAGGCACCTAAACCATTTTTTTTAGTGGAAAACTTATAGTCAAAGTGTGGGACTCTCCTGTTAAAGTCTACCCACTAGAAAACCACTGTCAGCCTATTATCACTCATCAATGCCTATGATAAATTTCTAACCTGTTTAAACATACCCTATCAAATGAATATGTTCAATCAATAAATGAAATACCAAAATCCTGAAAACACTAAATATTTTAACTGTTTTGTTTTTATTTAGAATATAAATATATTCTATTTTCTTTACTTTTTGTTTGGACAGTAGGTTTGCTTTTCTATTTTTCTTTTTTTTGCATACTCCTTCAGATGTTTGTTTTGATTCCGTGGAAAACTGCTTTACCAGTCCTTAATTTAACTAGTTGGTGTTAATCCAACTGATTATACAGATTTCTGTACTCTTTGACCATCTACAAATTAGATTATCATGTAAAACTTTCATAAGTATAAGACTTTTCATATACGATTACCTTCCAAATCGGTAGTCGAATTTTGTTCTTGTCTGTTGTCTTGTCTAATTCTTCAATATTGTTATTCCTATCCTACAAAATTGACGATCCTGTAGGGTTTTTTTTTATTGTTACTACCCTCGGTTGTGCTGTTACATCTAGATTCGTTGGGGACACACAGGAATATTCCTTCTTATAAATTTGGCACGTTAATTTGTTATCCCTACATGAGTTAAATAATATAAATAAAAGTTATAAAATCGATTGCAAAAAACAAAAGGAACCCAAATCTGATTTCATTCTGAACTTACCTTTGAGCCTCCATATCTTATGTAACGATATATTAGAATAACGTCGATATATGAAAATAAACAGCACCGAAAGCCTAAATAACAATTAAAAGCAAGTATGTTTTCAAATCGATCGCAAACCAACAAAAGCAGTCAAAGGTATAGATACAGAGCGATGATTAAGATCGATAAATTGTTTTATATACCTGAAACTCCATTGTTTCGGAACGTCTGTTCAGAACGAGGGCGAATTGCCTCGAGCCGAACCGATTGGCCTTCGGTACATAGTGTGAGGTCACAAATTGCTCCGATTGTTTTCGGGAATTGTCGGCGTGTCATCGGTACTAGGTTTAAAATTTTATTTTTAATTTGATATAACTTAACTTTTTAATTATAAGGAAAAAAATAAAAATAAAAATAGTTTTGGTATAAAACTTATATATGATCTTTCCATTTATGACAAAAAAAAATTGTTCAAAAGCCCAATTGTTCGGTTGTGTATAACATTTTAACACTGAGTATATATTATATTTTACCTTACCATAGATTAAATAATTAAACGAACAACATATTACTAGAGAAACTTTTTCAAATTTTCATTTGACTGTATTGAAATATACTTAATAGAATTAATTGGCAGAGATAGACATCGTATGAATAACTATCCATGACCATGGCCAAAATTTCATTTAAGGACGAATATTATTTGCGGTTCATAACTAGAACAATAAATGTTATTCAGTAATAATGTTATTAGGTTTGTGACACGAATTGATATGAGCCAATTATTAGCTATCAGCTGCAATAACCATATTAATATTTAGGGTGATTTATTAAATTATTTCTAGAAATTAACTAGAAATTTGAATTATTTTTATATATTGTACCACTACAAAATTGCTGATACTAGAAATTTATTTTTTGTTATAATGAATCGCAAATAGACATAATAATAAAATTGTCTTTTTTGATCTATTCAACCTTTTACCTGGACATCGTAATAATATTAAAGTGTAATGTTTCAAACAACCTCCCTTGTCAGGTGACGATCGCTTTCAATTTATGTTCTGTTTATTTTATGTTCGTTATGTTCGAATACTCAACAGCATCTTTTATCAGCCTGTGGATCGCGACCCCTAGGGGGGCGCATTCAGGAATTTGGGGGGTCGCTATGTGTCCAAAAAATAAGACCTGTATTCGAAACACCCTTTTATTAAAGTATTTTTAATTTAAAAATGAGTGTTAGAAAACTAAATATTACCAGATAATAATAACATAATAAAATAAACTTAAATAAAGTAATAGCCAATGGTCATTTTACAAGTGCGTGCAAGTGCAGGTTCGAACTGATTAAAGTAATAAAGGAATAGGGGCTTACACAAGTCTTTTAGTTCGGTATTGGTAGATGTGTGCGGTGTACGGCCCATTTAGACATACATCCATCATTGACGATTCGTCATTTATTACAAATTCAAATAGATGATTCGTTTTTTTTTTATGAGTCGTAAGCGTTTGATCACGCTCGTAGGAGTTTATAAGCTATTTAAAAATAAAAACGATTCTTTATAAATCCTGATACTGAAAAAAGGACGAATCGTCCCCGTGTTTACTGGCTGATGTAAAATTTTGAGGGAGTGGAAACATTTTTTTGCTTAACTTTTTGGCTATTTAGTGGGTCGCGACACTAAAAAGATTGAGCAACGATCAATCTTTTATGCACTATCCATTTTTTCTAAAGTTTGCAAAGTAGTATTTCCTTTGTGATAATAAAGAGCATAATATGATAAATTCGGTACTATGGTCAAAAAAGCAAGGGGTTTTTTTAAATAAAACACAAAGAATTTATTTTGTCTCTTTTAAAAGAATCCCCTCTCACGGCAATACGTTTATTTCAACATTTTTTACAGTCATCGAAACTATTTTTAATATACTTCTAATATATCATTTAGAGGGGCCAATAAACACTCTTGATGATCCACGAAGTAGTTTCTTCAATCGAGGGAAACAGTCACACGGTGCCATATCTAGTGAATATGGTACTTGTGGGGAATGGTATTTGTTTAATTTTTAGCAAAAAATTGGCGAATAATTATTGCGGTGTGCGATAGTGTGCTATCACTGAACTTCTTGTATTAACATTTTCATTTTACATAGCTTCATCGCGGTAACATTTCCGTTTTCGTTTTTTCGACAAAATTTTTAAGTTACAAAAGACACTTTAATTTCTAACTCAATAAGGGACATAATATGAAACTTCTCCCAGATATCAAATAGAGGTATACAAACTTAAAAAACAAATGGCTGTATCGATGCGTAGAACGTGCGAATTTTAAAACAAGTTACTTGATTTTTAATCATACTAGTACACTTTATAATAAGAATGTTTAACATTTTCCAAAATAATGTTTTACGTTCTAATATTTGTGTTTTTAACATATTCCGCAAGATTACAAATAAAAGATTATTCAAATGAACTTGAATGAAACAGCAGACTTTCTGGTCTCATCAAAATAAGAATGTACAGACCTAAATATGTATAGGAGAAGCTGAAAGAAGCTCTTTGGAAAAGTCAAATAAAAAAAATCGCCATATTTAGCATTTATTCTCAGCTTTCAAATAATTCCCTAGTGGTACGTGTTTTAAGTCGAATAAAAAGGTCATAACAGCCGTGAGGGGCATTTTGCAGACCTTCTGAAAATCCTCTTCAGAGAAGATATATATTTGTTAGAGACGCGTTGGACATTTTGTTGTAAAGGGTTGGTGGTCCCATAAGAGTGTTAGAGCTTGAACAAATAATGGCATTATGTTTTGAAAACAATGCTCAAATGACCCCCTCGGCTTCGTCTTGTAGAATGCATTCCGGAGACCCAATTTTCGTTTGCTTTTTTACCGATATTGCCTGACCGGAATGTTTCGTTTAAGATCAACAATTATTCGGGATTTACTTCTATAATCCAGAGATTTAACAAAACCCCATAAACAAATAATACGAGAGCGGTAGATCACGTGATCTTGATGGTGAGCATTACCAACGCGTCCAGGAAACTTTTCTTGCAATAAATCGATTGTCTGGCTAGACGTGTGACTAGTCGCACCGTTTACACATTGTTTATATCCACATTTATCAGTTCATGCCAAAGTTATTGCGTTAACAGATTCCTATAGCTTTCACAATTAACAGTAATACGATTTCCATCACGATCTTTAAAGGAAAAAATGCTATCACTCCTTCGGCCCAAAAACTACACCAAACACTGGCTTTCTGAGGATGGAGAGTTAACCCCCCTGAATCACTTGAGGATTTTCACAGGCCAAATATTGCAGTTATGTTTGTTGCAGCACGTTGTTAAATCGTGTATATTTCCATGGTGAATTGACACAATGTCCAACAGTCTAAGAGTCAGTAGCGGCTCGTGAGGAAGGCGTTGGAGTGCCGCCCTTCCAGCATTTATCACAATAAACAATTTTTCAGAGCAAAACACCACAGGTTTACCTACTGTATAGGGTTTCAATAGCACGAAAAGTAAAAAGAAGGAAGGGAAAGGCAAAAAAATTCTTCAGCAGCACTATTTTCTTCTACGCCCTCCCACTTTAAAAACCCACGAGCCTCCACTGCTATGAGTAACATTTAAACTTCAAACAGTTGCCACTATTACGTTTCAATGTTCTGAACTTTTTATTGGAAACTCTGCAGTTATGGTAGATTATTGATAAGTTAAAAATAGGTTTGAATATTAAAACCAAGTTTTGTCTTCTTAGATTAGAAACTTAAATCATCCCTTGTATTATATATATTATTGAATAATTGGGAAATACCTCACAAACTAATGTTCCGCGCTAATATATAAATGAATCTGAAGCCAACCTCAATGACTTCTGATTTGTTTCTGATTATTAGATAATGTGCCGTAAACGAGATGGAAGGCATATACATGAATGTATCATCACAAGAATAAAAAAATATTGTCTCGGTTGCCATTTTAAGTTTTTATTCCAACCGCAAAGCCGAAATAATTAGGTTTGTTTTGCCTGGAATACTTTTAATTATCTACTGACGACCGGTTTGAATTATACTTAATTACATAACCTGAGCGACCGTGGCTACCAGCTGGAATAAATTGGCGGCCATCGCGGAACTGCTGTTCTGAAACGTTGAGTAAAAATACGCTCTTTTGTATTCGATGTTATAGGTCGTCGTCAGACTACTAACACCCTACTTTTATATTCATATACAAGGGGGAAACTATTGGACATTAATGTTAAATATTCTTGATTGTATGCGACTATTATTCATTATTAAAACCTATTGTTCTATCGTTCGGATATCGATACCATTTGGGTTATCCTGCATAATACTGAAAATACTAATTAATATTTTATATTAAGTAAATTGTTGATATAAGTTTTTTATGTGCTAGAACATTGTGGTCATGTTAAATATGCCTCTCAGCACTGGCTTACAAAGTGAAGAGATTTCACTTTTAAAAAATGCTCACCGCACTAGTCTTTGAAAAGAAGCTGTGTAGTACTTATTGTGAAGGCAGGTTAAAATTTGGACGCCAGCTAACAGCAATGTTGTCGAGATAGTGATTGTTTAAGGCAGTATTCCAATGTATCTTATATGAAGAGCAAAATACGTTTTAATTCACTTCATTAATAACGTACGAATATATTAAATAATTTACTTAAATCTTGGAGGAGCAGTATGTTAGGAGTGTTTCTAATATATTTTAAATAGACATGTTTTTACTGTTATTGATAGACAATCACAGATGCTTGATTTGTTATTAAATGCTTTGGCGGTGTAAATGCTTTTGACGATTAGCAATATTTATAAGTTTTGTTGTACAACGAATTTGCATATATTTTTTACACTAAAACAATGCAAGTGTTTTGAATTGTTTTTAAATTATGCAAAATATACAAATAATGATTAGATTACGTTGAAGACAAGTATAACTTTAGAAGACCTTCCTCGATAGCAAATACACGTCAGAAATTATTTACTCACTGATTGATAATTAACAATTTCATATATAAACTTATAGATTTACCACTAAACACCAACAATTTATATATAACTGAACGCGTTGAAATATAATTTCGTTTATACCAGTTGATTTTGACAATTATTGTGTAGTAAATAATATAACGAATTCCATTGTGACTTTTTTTTATATTCCTTTGACGAATATTGTCATTCTAAATCGATAGATGGAGTAATACACTGACCTATAAATTTCAACTTTTTCTATTAACAACAAACATTTTATGGATATAAGCAGACGCAAGGTAAATCTAAGGTACCTGATAAAGTTATTAGTTACCTTTAGAAAATAACACGATTTTGTTGTTAATTATGAATCTATTAGCTAAATATATACAAGTAAATATATTTTATTGAAATAAACATTGATTACTATCAATTATTCTATTGGCACCTTTGGTGTGCCAATAGAATAATTGATAATAATCAACACCAAACTTGGGAATGAATGTTTAATTTAATGATAAAAATACAGTAATCAATAATCTCGAAGAGATTTACCACTAAATGCCAAATCACTTTTATTATACTCATCTACGGTGTTTCGCTAACCTTGTTAGCATCATCAGGAGATGATTTAATATGGGAGATCATCAGGAGATGCTTGAATCATCTTCTGATGATGCTAACATGATTATCGAAAAGTGCGTCGACAAATCAAATAACATTTTGCATCTATACTTCTAGTAGTACAACAGAAAATGCTCAAAAAGCAAGTTCCAACAAAATTTGTTGCAGTCATTTCAAAGGCATTCCACCCATCTTTTCATAACTTTTACGTATGAAATCTAAATCCGCGTCCCTGAAAAGATTTTTGGGCATCCAACAAAAATTCCCTGTTTAATTTTTAAATATTGCATCGATTATATTACTGATCCTAGATTTTTTGTCTTTTAAAGATTTATATAAATAAAGTAGCGGCAGTAGAATCTTTTCTGGTGTAACTATTGGCGTGTTAGTGACATCTCTTTTCTTCCTGACTAAAAAAACTTTCTTGGCAGCCAGTTTTCTTTTGTAATGCTCTTATCGTGCTAAACTCTCCCATTTTGCTATTCCCATAACGGGATATCCTTGCATACCAAGTAAGGAATAGAATACCGGAGAAAGTACAAGGTGTCTCAAAAGAAAGTTTCTTTTTGATTTACCTTGACCATTATTAATTATTGAACACGTTAGGAAATTACTTTTTAAAAATAGTCTCATCCAAAGGTAAACATTCACGCTCACGACACTCATCTAAACGAACAGCAAAATTCCTTAGGACGGCTCGGCCCATAATCCCTGGAATGGCTGCCATTTCGTGTCGGATATTTTCTTTTAATTACACCAAAAAACCGGTTTATTTATTTTAGATACCCCCCAAGAAAAAGTCTATAGGGCTCTAATCAGGACTACTTGGAAGCCAATTTATGTCACCTCTCCTGGAGATCAATTCGTTTGGGAAAAGTTCACGAACTCGTGGCAGAGACGTGTTGGAAGTGTGTGACGTTGCTGAGTCCTGCTGAAACCATATTATTTGTTTAAAACCATTTGCAGTTTAGGTACCAAAACATTGTCCAACATTTCCACATAACGCTCTGAATTGACGATAACTGCGCGTCCCCTGCTGTCTTCAAAAAAGTACGGCCCGATTATTCCTGGCACTGACATTGCAGCTCATACAGTTATTTTAGGCAAATGTAGGGGTTTTTGATGCTTGTGTTTCGGGTTCGTCGCACTCCAGTAACGACAGTTGTGTTTATTTACATGACCGTTGAGATGAAAATGAGCTTTGAGATGAACATTTTGTAAAATTCTCACACACACAACACACGGTCTGCTCCCTAGAAACGCTCCATATCAACTAAACTCCTAAATGCGGGTTGTCGATTGACATGCGCTCCGCCCCCTTCACCGTTATTCCGTTTGCGCAGTGAGTCAATGAAGTAGAAACTTTCTTGTAGGACACCTTGCATCACTTTACAGAAGATTATATTTTTACAGTCGAGATTCCAACAACTGCACTTTTTTAGATCAAATCTAAATTTCTTATAAGATCACTTAAATTCGCCTTAGGTAATTTTGGTTGGCTCCTTCCTGGGCAATTCAAGGGCGGAATCGGGATCTGGCTAGGTTGATGGCTGGGACAAATAATCTATTCCACCAAATCTGATTGTATCTTTATCAGAATCAAGGTTATATATTCCAGCAGTGGATTGCAAATAAGCAACTTGTCATTATGAGGCACCAGGCATATTCCAGAGTTAAGATTTGGATATTTCTATCTTTTATTTCTCTCGCCACAAATTACCCGAATGGTTTTCGCTGGAAAGGTCATGGACTATGAGTAGAAGAAAATCTTTTTTTTCGTTTTGTTTATTTTCTCTTTTTCCTTTCATGATCTTAGGTAGGAAGAAAACATTTTATCGAGGCGGCGTAAGTATCGTAATTTAGGCGAGTATTGACTAGAAAATCAAAAAGTTATCTTTTAATGATGTGAATCAAGCTTCATCAGTGTTTCAACAAAATAACATCCCCATTCATTCAGCAAAAATATTGTCTCCAGATTTGAATATCAATGAAAATGTGTGAGGGATGCTGCCAGAATGAGTTTACAGTAAATCAAGACAATTTACAAATTTGGAATATGTGAAAATTACTATTCAGGCTCACACAAACAATAAAACAGTTTTATGGTTTATTACCAAAATAACTTTTGATTTAATAAAAGGTGGTGGAAAGACCACAGCATATTAAAATGTTGTTTGTTTATGTTTTCCTCTTGTTAACTTTCCTATTTCCTGTGAAACTGAGGATGTATCTAACATTTTAACGCAAGATTCATTAAAAAGTTACAAATATTAGTTTTTTTCTGAGAAACGTCTTCTTTTTACTGTAGTTTTCATATTAATGTTATTTTGAAATGTCTTAAAAAATAATTGTTGAAGTGTTTCAAACATTTTGACACTGATTGTATTTATGAATTTATATATTATTCTTATACACAAGCATACATTGTGGTTCGTAGTAGATTCTCCAAACTGTTTAAATATTTTTTCCGTCTTTAGATGATCCCTAAATATCTCATGATGAAAAATTAACTTCATTAAGCTGTTGACTGATTATTATTCAATTTTATTTTCATTGCTGTCTTACCCATAGAACATTTATCTATCTGACTTCGTTTCTTTATTTGTGACAATATATTTCATTTATCATCCCATACGTTAAAAACCTCCTTCATATATTAAGACCATTATACACATTTTATTAATATTAGTTATTATTTTTTGACCATTATAGCACAAGTTTTTATAAAGAGATCTAATTTTGCTCTGCTCATTTTAATAGTTTCAAAAAAAATATATCTACCATTTGACTAATACGAGGGTTGTCTGAAAAACTTTCAGCTTCAACATGAATATGGCGTTACTCGTCAAAAATATTCTGGTAATATAATTGCGCATGCGTTGAAAGATAATCTTGAAAATTTCAGCCATATTAGATGCTCAGTTGTTTAACAGTCATTTATGTCAGTCAATATGGCTGAAATGTTTAAGATTATCTTTCAACGCATGCGCAATTATATTTCCATAATATTTTTCAGACTACCCTCGTATACTAAAACGGAATATGCATTTTGAAGCATTCCATACTTTCTACATTTGAAATATTGAAATATATACTCATGGATGATTGTATATGTGGCCATTTTTAGGAAAACACTTTGGCGTCGAAACTTTTATTTATTTATTTTATTTATTTTATTTATATTTATATAGTTCATTAAATCATATAGAAAAACAAACTATATGATATCTCCAAAAACACAAAGGAAAAAATATGAGCGAACAACGTTTAACGGTAACCAAATCCAAAAAATAGGATACTAGTACTAGAATGGAGAAGACCAGTCAGTTTCAATATAGATATCCCGTTAATTTGTATAGGTAAAGGTGTAAGTAAATAGTAATACTTATAGTAGAGAAAGATTCCCAAAGAAATCTTACTCTTGCCAACTTATTTTAGCTTAATGGATATACGATAAAACTGACTCAAAATTAGTGCCAAATTATTTGTTGGGATCACATAACTGAACTGTTTCTCTTACTTAGGCGTAGAAAGACATTTATTTCAGCACAAGATATGAGTGCACACGTTATTTAAGAAAAGGTCTATTGTTTAAATTTAAATAAATTCGTCATATTATTACATGTTCCTCAGTGTTGATTAAATAATAATGATTTACTGTGGATATTTATTCATGTGCAATTTTCTATTATCGAAAAATAATTGATACTGATTTTAGTATTTCTCTTTTTTAGTTCGAGCATATGATAACGCAACAACATGCGGTTTAGTATGGACACCAAATTTCGTAGCCTATCGATGTCGGACTTGTGGTATTTCTCCTTGTATGTCGCTGTGTACGGAATGTTTCAAAAAAGGCAACCACCATCGACACGATTTCAACATGTTCCTATCTCAAGCGGGTGGTGCTTGTGACTGTGGCGATACCTCAGTCATGAAGGAAACAGGGTAACCACATTTATTTAATATAAAATATTGCAGTGTAATATAAAATAAAATAAATATTATGTTGGTAGACATTTTACTAACTTCTAAAGTTTAAGTTCGTTTTTAGCTAAGAATAAATTTGAATTATGCCTGCTTTTGCAGCAAATTTCAAAATAATTTTTAAAATATATTCCAACAAAAAAAAACATACCGAGTTGCACGTTTTTCGATAAAATTACTAATTTGGAACATCCAATGATGATAAAATATTGTTTAAATATTCAATGGTAAAATAAATGTTTTCAAAATATAACTTCAGTTATAATTTAATAAGCCCTTAATTTTATGCATCGAAGTTAAGCTTAGTCAATCGATATCTGCATGGGTGACCCTAACTAATACAGGCAACCCAAGAAACAGAAAGATATCGAAAAATACCCTACACCCCAAACGGGAATAGTAGGTTTACTACTACTACTCCATAATAATATCGACAACGTGAAATACATACCCGCGGATGGAATTGTACATGAAATTGTATTATTTATAAACCGTGGCGCTGAATAACTGATACTGTAGAAGAATTACTACTATACTGCATCATTACAGAGAAAAAACAAAAAGTAGATGATATTTTAAAGCTCAAAAAAAAACAATAAACTAACGAAAACATTTCTACTTTCCATGTGTGTTACTCATAAACACTGCTTATTCCTAGAAGCAAGCAAAGCAACTATAAGCAAGTAAAGCAACCCTATTGGAAATTGGATATTCTACTAACATTTTCTATTCTGCTTAATTTGCTAGAAATTTCAAATTAAGTAGATTTAAGAATAACATCTTGGAAACGTAGACACAAATACAACTAGAAAAGGTGCGTCCTAGTGCGTGTGTATAACTAGGAGAGAGACTCATATACATAGTCATGCCATATATTATATATTCTGTTCCTAATTGTGAAGGTGCGTTGAGTGCCATTCGTGCGCTTATTTTTGTAACAAGATTTCTAAACTAATGTAAACAAATCAGTTCGTCCAAATAGGTCAAGCAGTAAACATGGAGAGAGGTAACAAAGAGAATCATCTCATTACAGCGCTACACAAATGCACTAAATTTGCAACGGGAAATTTCAACTTGCTCAAACCGTTAAAAATTAATTTATCGCACTGTGATACGGTACAATGAAGTCGCCTTTATCGACGACAGAGTAAAAAGTAGTTGACCTCGCAAGACCAGAATCCCAGCAGTTATCAAAGCTGTCGCTGATAGAATTCAGAGAAATGCGGTCCAAAAACAGAAAAGCATGGCCCGAGAGGTGAGAATATCGCCGACTACCATGTCGTGCCTCATTAAACATGACCTAGGGCTTGAAGTTTACAGAAGATCTAGTGAATAGCGATTGAGGACAGCTTTGCATAAGAGCCACGATACTACGGTCACAAGACAAGGTCACAAGACATTCTTTTTCACCGATAAAAAGATTTACACTGTTACAGATAAATTCAACCGGCAAGGTAACTTGACGGCAACATGACATAACATGATATATCATAACAATTGAAAAAGTGGAAAAAGGTTATCATCGAACTTCAGTAATGGTTTGGTCGGAAATGTCGTACGACGGCGTCATACAACTGCATTTGTCCGAGCAGAGTCATAGTGGTCATAACGCGTGCAACAAACTACCAAAGCGATGTTTTGTAGGGAAATATTGAATTTTCTGAGTCAATCGCTACTAAAGATTGTCTCACAGGAAGTCCGGATCTCAATCCGCTGGACTATCGGCTGTGGAATATTTTAGAGAAAGTCTGTTCTAGATCTCACCGCAATATCAAGGCTCTAAAAACTGATTTAGTGAAAGTAGCAGTTTCAATAATTTTGGAGGTGATGCGTGACGTATAAAATAAGATAAAAATAAAGTAACGTATTATTATTCGTATAACCACATACTTATATACAAGGGACAGAACTTATGGCAGGCTTATGCGTTATATTAAAACCAAGGAAGGCATATTAAATAATGATCCGTTAATTTGATATATTTTACTTTATTTGATGTAAATTTAGTAATGCCTATTTAGCCGCACTATTAATTTCGTTAATATTTTTTAAGATTTTGTGATCGTCATGGTCCCAACAAGGCATCAAGCAAGGGCAATGCTCCTACTGATTTAATGTGCGTAGCTGAAGCAATGATGCCTCGGATAATATTGAGACTAATTCAGCACTTGAGGGAAAACAGCAAGGAAAACTCACCGGACGTTCACAAGGGCGCCATTCAAGAGGCTGACGCATTCATATGCATGCTGCTGGACTTCAACAACATGGGAGGACTAATGAGAAGAGTGATGACATCAGCTTTAACAAATCCAACTGTAAGTTTCCGTCCAAAATTTGTCTTATACGAAAAAAGATCTTCGATAGTGTTTATTTTCATTAGAATACGTTTCCAATCTGTTAAAACATTATAATTGTTTTCCAGTTTTTATTATTCAGATAACAAAAATATTTCAATGTTTATAACATAATCTACTATTTGATAAAAACGCACTTTTTAAATACTTGGAATAGATATGTGGTCATCATTTGTAATCTTGACTTAGCCTTGAAAATGTCAGTAGGTTTATAATTTAACTTCTAATAATATTTGAACTGGAAATGTGATTTATTAGAATTATGTTTTTTTTTTTCATTTTTTCTTAAAAAGTACATGCAGTCTTCATAAAATACTGTTATGTAACCTTAGTTAAAGCTCTCAAATAAGAAGTAATACACTTTCGAATTAATGAATTATTCGAATTATTATTAGGTGCGTATAGACCCGGTTGGATTACGCAAAGCATTCTGACTCATTTTCGAGTGCTCTTTCTGATCCTCCACACCGATCTCTTCGAAACTTCGCTCTCTGATGCAACGTTCCACATATGTATTTTGTTTCTGTACGTTCTTCCATTCTCAATCTCTGTCGGACCCATTTGTGTGTTTTCAAGATCAGCTCTGACTTGTGTGATCCATGGTACTTTTGACTAGACTCCTTGTATGTATGCAAGAATTCTGTCGGTGTCGGAGTCTACTGATATATCTATAAAATTTCAACCTTCTTTTTCTTATGTCCGCCGCTACGTTGGACATTCTCTCTGTGGTCTTTTGAGAATGTAGTCTGTATCCTTGAACTGTCAGTTTTGGGGCCGAGAATTTTCCTCATAATTTTGCATTCTTCTTTTAGTATGTTTTCTATGCCGCTTTTTGTATGAAATGTAAGTGTCTCGCTTGCGTATAGTACCGGTGGTTTGATTACTGTGTTGTAGTGTATAGGCATTTCTTATTGTAGATATTGTGTGTCTTGCCGTATGCTCTCTTCATCTTCTGTAATCGAGTCTTCTGTGCTATCTTCTCTCCTCCTGTGGGTTCGAGGATCTCGCACAGGTTTTGAAGTGAGTGACCCTATTTATTTTGCCGTATTTGGTGTTCAAATTTTGGAAATCTAACTTTGAGCAGAAGAATTCGGTTTTTTGAAAGGAGATTTGTAGGCCGACTTTCTCTGCTCGAAGTCCTCAAGGAATACTTTGAGGACTTCGATCTGTTTTGTTGCCCGTTTTTCATTGTCTGCGAGTATGGCTAGGTCGTCTGCGAAGGCCTAGAAAATATTTTTATGTTGTTTTTGGATCGTCCGAGTCGTATTGGTTTCCAGTGTACTTGATTTTTTAGTTCTTTTTCCCATTCCCTTATGACTTTGTCAAGGACCAGGTTGAAGAGGACTGGGGATAACCCATCTTCTTGGCGTGCTCCGGTTTTAACCAGGAAGGATTCGGAAATTTCTCCCATAAATTTCACTTTAGAGGTTGTGTCAGTCAGTGATAAGAGCACATTTCCCTTCATCTGGTAATTTTTCTGTTTGCCAATATATATATATATATATATATATATATATATATATATATATATATATATATATATATATATATATATATATATATATATATATATACACTATCTGTTCAGAAGATAAGATAACTGGTTGAATCTTAAACTTGAAGAGATTTACCACTAAACACCAAAACGCTGGTTAACGAAACGTGCGAACATGGTTAGCGAAACGTGCGTTGAGCAGTTCAAAAAAGCGTTTTGGTGTTTAGTGGTAAATCTCTTCAAGTTTAGTATTTCACACCAAAGGTTCCAACAGAAGAATTGATGGTTGAATCTTGACTCAATCAGCAGCCCAACAATTTAAATGATTATAAACATTATATGACACATTTTAGCATTCTCGACTAGATGTGTTACAGCAATAGCATTTGACTAAGCCTAGCAAAATGGCAAAAAAATCCTCGAAATGATCATTATATGTATGCCAGGCTCATCGAGGAGCTCACTAGTACGTTTAAATCCACTGTACGCAGATTCTTGGCTTTAAAAGTACCTTCACGCTCGATTAACCCCCGTATCCGCCTGATTTAGATCGATGTGACTTCTGGTTATTTCCAAAACCAGAGCTGACGATGAACGAAAATAGCTTGAAAATGATTCCAAGCAAATTTATTTTGACTGCCACTTTGAAACATTCCGAAAATATGTTCATGGTTTCTATTCTTCGTTTGTTCATTTCACTCAAATTACTTTTTCCTTTGGGCAAACTGTAGAATATATAAATGTGGAATTTAATTTTTTTAATAACTTCTGAGCGGGAAGTTGGCATCTTCTCTAATCTAGCGGTTCGTGGGTCGAAAAACAGCTTTGGCTATTATGGCTAGTACTTGAATGGATGGCCCTCTGAAGAGGGAACTGGTTTGCGTACTAAGAATCACCTTTCAGTAACGTCAGTTGAAGTCTCCACAAGTGCCTTTTAAGAGATATTCTACATGGGTCACTTGCTAGTCGGTAGGCTTCTCAAGATAATTTAGCACAAATCCAACGAAGATGCTAACCGGAGTGAATCGGTAGCGGATGACCGTATTCAGCCCTCGTTAAGCTATAGATCCAGTCGCTACATAGTCTCACTTGCTGATGCTTCTATAATCCTAAATCCTTGCCTTACCTTTAATAATTCCTAAAAAACTATAAAAGTAAAACGAAGATTTGTGATCAAGAATAATTTACATTTTGTTTCGCAACCTGGTACTACATATCCATATATACGACTTATTTTATTTTCAGAAATACAAAATTTTAAATGAAATACCAGAAAATTTAGAATCAGAATATGCTCAATATCTATGCGAATCCAAACGAATTTATGAAGAAGCCTTAAAGTCGCTACCAAATCCAGAACCTTGCGAAGAACTTCGAGACTGCCCACCATTACAAGAAAACTTAGCGCATAAAACTTTTTTAGAGGAATTAGTATTTTGGACTGTAAAATTTGAATTTCCACAAAAGGTATTGTGTAGAATTAATTTAAAGGAAGAATGTTTATTTTTATATCTTTTTATGTGAAACAAACGTAAAATACGTTTTGGAAATGATTTTATTCATTTATATATCACAACACATTATGTGTTGGTGTAACATTTCAGATAATTTCATTATATATCTTCATATAACGTATTCTGTTTATTAATAAAGGGTGGATTAAGCGTTACACCACAATTTTAATATTTACAACTTAAAAAAAAAACAAGGCAACATTTTTTCTATATGATAAATGGTACTTTGAATCAACGTTTATTTCGTTTTTTTAAATTGTGTGTTAATAAAATTTTGCAACTGAATGAGTGAGCCGTTATTAGCAATACCACTTTGTACCCTTCTTAACACATTTTCCATAATTTTGCCAACATATCTAAATACAGCGATTTCAGCACGGATATTGTCCTTGAGATGATGTATGTTGTTGAGATGATGAGGGTTTATTTATGTAAATCTTTTTCTTCAAAAATCCCCATAAAAAATAATTCGGAACCGTCAAATCAATTTTGTGTAAAAAATGATCAATTTGATCGAAGTAGTATTTTATAGGGAAATGTGTAGGTCACCTCTGAACATTTCGCGTAAACTGCGTGGAGAAATTCCCAAGTGTGCCCCATGTTGTCGAATCGACATTCTTGAAGATTCTTACACACTTTGCTCCGCAAGTGCAATATTTTCAGCACTTCACAATATTTTTGGACCTCTAATGCGAGGCCTGAATTGTCGTTTTATGAGGCGTTGGACGATTGCGATATTTTCGCTTAAATTAACGCTGAGTTACAATAATTACATTTTTTGAAATTTTGTCTTTCTTTTAGCTAGTATTTGTGCATAATAAAACTTGCACGTCTGCACTGCACAACACTCCCAAAGTGTCACAAACATTACGGAAAAAATGGTGCCAAAACAAAATGGTAGTGTGATACTTGCCTCAACCTTTATATAGTAAAGTCAAATCGTATTTGTTATTTTCGTGTATCAATAACTGAAAGGATTTTACAAAACCTGAAACCATGAAGCCATTTCGAATCTAATGGCGCCAAACTAACTGAATATAATGAATATTGTAACGTAGCTTATCTAACTTACCCTACTTCTAGCGATTCAACAAAGTGAAGCTTGGTGTTAAAAAGCTACAATCTTAGTATATTAAACCTTGTAACAAACTTATAATTCAAATGAATCGACTAATTTATATTAATTGAATTTCGGTTTTTGCAAATTAATAAGTTGAATTGAATCAATTCCAAAAAAAGTTCTCATATGTATCCAAATGAAATTACTTGCTGAATAACCCAATAACATATAGGTTGAGCATAAGAAACACATTATTTTTAGGTGGTGTGCCTGTTACTTAATATGCTACCAGATCCTGATTACAAAGAAGCTTTGACAAGAGCGTTTGTCCTTCATTATAGTCGTATAAGTATAATGCTTGAAAACAGTGCTGATCCAGATACATTAAGCAATAGAGTCGTACACGTTAGCGTTCAACTATTTAGTAATGAAAGCTTAGCATTACGAATGACAGATCAGTTGAACCTTTTACATGTTATGGTAGTTAGTTTGAAGAGTATGATGAGCAAAATTTTGATTCAAAATACTCTACATTGTAAGTATCATCTTAATTAAGTATTAATCACCAAATAATTGTGTCTATAAGGTTTTAATGTAATTACATCGTTAATATGATTTATGTATTTTTTGCAGATCCGGATGAAAATTGCCACTATGTAGTAGACTGTGCAAAACCAGTTATGAAGGATCATTGTTATTGGCCTTTAGTTTCAGATCTAAACAATGTTCTATCTCATAGACCTGTAGCTTTAAAATTTATGGCTGACGATACACTATTAGAAATGTGGTTTGCATTTTTAGCAATGTTTCAAGGTACGAATTTATCATTCTATCATATTTGGTGAGCAAATATATTTTGCAGTATTTTTCTAATTAAACGTATATGTGTTACAAAGAACAATCAAACAACACAACAGTGTGTGATTGTCAACATGTCAAACAACCACAAACAACAAAAAAGGAACATGTTACGAATTATAAATTTGCCAATTTTAATATGTTAAAATCTTTCTTAGACAACAAATACAATTTCCATTAAACTCAATGAGATTTATGACTAAACTCTTAATCACTTTTTTTTAAATTTCCCAACAAACGTTTAATAGGCTCCTTAACCTCCGGGGAATAAGGTCCATGTTTGAAGTTGTCACGCCATGTGGAAAGGATAGATGGATGATCTGCCATGCTGGTCTAATGCGGGTTGGCGTGCAGGTCATGACACTGCTTGGGTTACATTGTAACAGCGACAAGCATTAATAGTGCAGCCTTGTTAACAAACTGCTATTTGACCATGCAACATAGAACAGTCTGTGTTTATTTGCCACTCTATTTAAAGTTCAACACAATCAATATGATAGTTGCAAAACAAAGAGAAATAATTGGGATGATTACACTTTAACTCTGCCGCGATAAATATGAAAAACGCTATTACAACTAACTGGTCCGCGTCCACCAATCTTTTCATCTGATCTGGAGAGGCGTACATGAGTATCAGGGCATGAATCAATCAAGACCCTAAAACACTCTGAACACCCTAAACACAAATCGCGACCTTCTGAATATGATGATGCAACGACCATAAAGTCACCAAGGTCATAACTCTGCAATTATTAACACAATGTGTCTCAACTCTGCAAGTGCATTAATCTTAAGTGAAATTGAATTTTTACCCTTGATAATATTTAAATAGAGGCCGTTCCATAAGGACCCCATCGACAGCGAATGAATATGCCTCTGCAATATAGTCATCAATGGACCTGACCTCAGTGTATGATTTAAGATAATCACCAGAGCGGACAGTATATCACATATAAGGCTATTTCTAATGCCATTTATAGAAATGGAAAAAACTAAAGGCGCAAGAATGCTACCCTTCGGAGCATCGCTTACAGTAATAAAGAGAGCAGAACGTTGCTTATTGAACTCAATAACAGCTCAATCTAAGAGATAGGACCGGAAAAATTTTACTAAGCTATAGTCAAAATCAACATCCTGCACCTTCGCCAAAGTCAGTCAATGATTATTATAATAGTATATTATCTATCAAAGTGCCTTTGAAAAATTAGTACATATCGCAACAACCTGATGTTTTCGACTTATTGAGTTATAGATAAACTCCAGAAATCAGGTGACGGTAATGGTAGACCTTTGCTAATAAAATCGATGTTGTTTAGATATTATGTTGGGCTTAAACTGGAAGAAGTTGAATACAAAATCACACAATGCAAATATTAAACGATAATTACACAGGTCAACAAATTTAAACTTTTTTGAGATAACATTGATGAAAATGTATATGAAGGGTGTATATGAAGTATTTTGTAGTCCTAAATTCGCAAATGATAAGTTAATTACTGTAACACGTACAGTTTTTTTGTTACTGGGGGTCAGTGGTGGGAAAAAAAAGGAGACTACATATTTTTACAATCTAATGTTTATTTAATATAAACATGTAAAACGTGTTAAATCTATGCAAAGGCATTACTGAGCATTATGTGAATAAAAAAATATATGAGAAGTCACACTCCGACAAATACTCTCACTTTTTTCTCGTGTCCTGTAGCAGCATCTCCTTTTAAAAACCAGCAGTAGTCGCCCAACATAGATGGGTTCCAGCATTCCTGGTATCTTGCTTCCAACATCCTGATGTCCTGGTTTGTACGTCGCTTAATGCAGCCAAATTTTTCGGAAAAAAATCAAAATGGGAGTGTAAAAAGTGCATTTATAAGAACATGCGACACCGCAGAATTTCATAGGCTTTCAAGAGTTCACCTACAACGTTTTTATAGTTTTCATCTTTCTTGTTGTTCAGAGTTCTTTAAAATAAATCGTCCGCATATATAACAGAACTTATCCGCTGGATTTTTGCAAAATCGACGACTATAACTTGCCATTTTATATAAAACCGACTTAAACACTTATGGCACTAAAGATCTTATATTGTATATTGCTTTTGGGTGTTGGAGATTGGTTTTTTCTTGTAATGGTTTGGTCTTGGTTTGGTCTTGTAATGAAAAATTGATGAAAATGGTCATTCTCATAGTTTTACAAAAAAATGTTAGTTTCAACATATATCGTATAATGCTGTATACTCTTCATAGTAAAGAGAATGAACAAAATCATTGGGATAGATGGAGAACAAAATCATTAGGTCATTTACTGTTGAACACTCTGGGATGTAGACCTAGCAAATATCTAATATTCCCTGAATACTCCTTAACTATAAAATCACTGATGTCACTCCAACATTTGGTGTTTGGTAGACACATTACTATTTTTGAAAATTGTTATAGACAGACAGTCTATTCAGATTATTGAGCGTTTATTATTGAATATTGCAAAATATATCTTTCACATCAATTTCAAACTATCCCAAGAATTAATTTTTCTGTTACTCAAATTACTAATGAACTTCATATTTTACAGGCATGAATGTTAATCAAAGAGAACTAAATGAACATATAGAATTTGAACCAAATACCTATTATGCAGCATTTAGTGCTGAACTAGAAGCTAGTGCTTATCCGATGTGGGCACTAGTAACACATTTAACTGATGAAAGTACAGCTCATTTGACAAGACGAGTGCTTTCAGCCTGCTTACGGGAATGGTATGAATGGTTAGATGTGACGAATTATAAGGGTCCCATAGTTGTAAGTTATTTTTTTGACCAAAGTGATCTTTATTCTAAAATTAAAATATATTAGGAGGATAGCATGCAAGTGTCTTTCCATCTACCACTACATAGATATCTTGCTGTATTTCTTTGTCAAGGAGTTGCCAAACAGGGAATTAGAGTGGAGGAGATTCTGCCTTCTTCAGATGCCATTTTAACATTGCTTATTATGCATCCTTTAAGAGTTCAGGTGAGTTCTTATGAGTATAGGTGATGGTAAATTCATTAATATAGTGACATACAATTTTATTAGGTGTATGCAATTGTTTTAGCGTTTATTGAGATGATAGTTTTATAACAAATGAATTATCAAAATATGTGATATCATTTTCTTTTACATTTCAATACTTTCTTTTTTCCCTTGCAATATTTAAATTAGGACTAATCTGAACTGTTGTAAGCCCTTTAAGCATTAGCTTAAATCATATATGTATTAATGGTAACATCTAAATTGTATCCATTGTAATCTCAACTTTTTAGTGTTATTGATGGAATACTTTTTATATATGTTCATTTATTATTCACACCTACTAAATTTTTCGTGAAGCGTTCAATAAATATTTTAATATCTTTACAAATAGTAACTGCTATTATATAGGTTAAGTCTAAAAAAAAAATAAAAAATTATCTAATGACAAAGAACTGTGCGTTCCGAAGAAAATACCGCTGCTGTATGTAACAGTATTAATGTAAATCCAAATTTATTAATTCGTTGCGATTGATTTATCGATTCCCGCAGTGTTGATGTAGATCCAAATTTATCAATTTGTCTTGTTTTTGTTTTAATATCGAGGAACGTGAACTGCGTTTGGAATTTGTCGATAATTCGGCGAATACATCGCTCGGTTGGACGATTATGTGCACCATAAAATTCACGAAGTACTCTATAACTTTGGCACATTGATTTTGGAAAAAAAATAAAACAACAAACTATAATCAAATTGAAAAAACGCTTTACATACCGTATAGCATGTCTTGAACTGATTCACTTGTTGCTTGTGTTTACTTTTACGTTTCTGTATGCGGTTGCAAAAATATAGCAAACGATTTAAACAATTTTGTTTTTATCATATTCTAAGATATTTTTCATATGCGACTAAGCGAAACAATATTCTTGCGATGCCATTAAATGTGGTAAAATGCAACGAGTACTTGCACAATGCAAAGCAATTGCCGAATTGGAAAAATACTGAGCTATTGGTATGAAAGAAGCTATAATTGTTCCACCATTTCCATGAAACAGCGATACAATTGGTGGTATTATCATTATGTGGACATCTATAAGATGGTATGGAGGTTGAAATGGTGCAGCGATACGAGGTTTTGGACTTTCTAGAAGTATTGAAAGACGTGATCTACGATATCTTAGATTTCTTGCTGTAAAAATCGACATAAAAATATCCGGCAAGTACCTGACGATTTTGATACAGCTAGAGATAAAACTATTTCGTAGATGACTGTTAATCGACATTTAGTTGTGATGGAGATGCATACTTATTATCCTTATTGGGTACTTCCTCTTATAGCGTAAGACAAGACGCAGAGCTTAGAATGGTACCGACCTAGAATTAAATGAGTTTTGAGGGAATTAAATGGAATTTTAGTGATGAGTTTAGATTTTATTTAGGTGGTGGATTTCCAACAAAATAAGCGGTTGCCTCAGCTGTGAGCTCATCATTTGAAATTAATCTTCGTTCAGCCAGCTATTTCTTCAGGTTTGGGAAGAAGAACTAATCGTTAGAAGTTAACTTTGACAGATATGGGAGCAGTTCGAACTGTAGACAGCAACAACCCGAGATGGTTCTGCAGGGGTATTCATATCGAAAGAATATCCTTTTTAGTCATATGTGGATGTTTAACCTGAATAGCACTCTTTAATTTATCTAGCAGTGAAAGGAAATATTCCCTGGTGATGGTCCTACCTTTACACTTTCTCCTTTGCCCATCCACTGTTTGGATTCCTGTTTCATCTCTGCTTATGTAACTTTGAATTTATGGTTCGTCTGGCTTTAAATCTAAACATTTTCAAATATTCATTCGAATGTATTTGGTGGAATGTTTAGAAACGCGAGACCCATCGAGCGGAAAACCTATTTCGTCTACCAATGTCAGCAAGTGCGCGTTACTTCAATCGGCAGCCATTAAATATGTCGATTCTGATTTTTTTTTAACGATTTTGTGAGTTTTATCGGTTTTTGTGCATCCCGACAATCATCTTCAATAGAAGTTTTACCATGTTTAAATTCAATAGCCCATTTTTTTACCATCGAAAACGAAGGGGAAGAATCCCTTAAAATAAAATCTACTAAATTGAAGTTTGGGTTGTTATAAAGTATTGTTGTAATGCGTTTAATTCATTCCGACGGACATACAAAAAATGTCAAATATATAAAATCGAGTGCCGGCTCGTGAGGGAGGGCGTTGGGGCGCCGCCCCTCCAGAACTTATCACAGTAAACAATTTTTCTCAGCAAAACACCATATTTTATTTCTTTTCAGTTTCTTTCCTTTAACTCATTTTCCTGGTTCACCTTTTGTATAGGGTTTCAATAGCACGAAAAGTAAAAAGAAGGAAGGGGAAAGCAAAAAAAATCTTCAGTCTACGCCCTCCTAATATCAATCTATTGGTCATACCTTATAACCTCTGTGTCAGATCAAGAACTTTTCATGTGACCGTAAAGTGTTGTACTAATTTTAAGAAATCTAAGGTGTTCAAGGTGTTCCTGGAATATTGGGTTGTCAAATATACTTAGATATAAAATTTCAAAGTGAATTAATAAGTTTTTATTTAAAAAATGGACTTTATATAAATAGTGAATGGTTTGAATAGCTAAAACATTTAAATTCAAGCTTTGAAACATTCAAAATTTGCAAACATTTTCTGATGTACATTTCATTGAATTGAATTGATGTTATAAGTGAAAATTATATTTTTTATAAATTTTATTTTGAGGGGTTGTCTGGAATTGGTACAAATCAGAATTAATTAAAAAATAAGTAAGCAAGCCATATATAATATATATTTTCTTCTTAAAAAAGTTAGTTCTGGAATTGTATTAAACCAGTTATTTAAATATTAAATTAAATAACTTTTTTTTTTAAATCAACATAACACAATCAACAATGTCTTATTTGTTTGCCAACAATTCAAATTGTTTTAGGATTTTAGGAGGTAATTTTAAATAAAGACGACCAGCAAACTCAACAAATACGACACCGTCGCTTGGTGTAAACGGTGGCCTCGAAAGCCTAAACCTCTTAATCAACATGAAATAATATAGCTTTGTTTAAGGGATTCGTTCTAAGCATTAATTAACTTCTACTTCATATACTGGAGTGGTTCTAAAGTCGTTTTTCGAAAATCGGGCCAAAAGTAGTTTGCTATAGTCATAAGTAAATATAGTCGGTGTTATAAAACCGCCATATCTTGGATATCCTTTATACTGTATTCCAACTCCTTTCAACGGCACAGCAGGTTCGTTATACACCGGTTGAATATCAATGAATGGTATGGTGGTTTGAGCAGCGTCAGCATAAAATCCGGTATGAGTAAATTCCACAAACATGCCGTTATCGTATTTTAACACAGATGGTGGTGAAAGTGTTGGTACATCAGGATTGGAATCCAAAAAAAGTTTGTTGCTGAAAGTAGTGATTGCATAATTTAAAATATTTTGTTATATAACTGCATTAACTCACAATCCTCCAGTAGCCTTGTAAATATAATTGTCTGCACTTTTAACTACAATACCGTTATCCCAATCCACTTCATTAATATGTACTTGGAGCTTTACTTTGTTATCTATCATTTGGAATCGAACTCCTAGAAATATTTTAATATTTTATGGCATTAAGTAATATTTTAATTTTAATTTTATGACTATATGTAAAGAGTTTTCCAATAAGGGTGTCAAATCTTTGAAACTTAATAGCGCCAACACTGTGTGAAATCTAAATGTCACTCATAAACTGATGTGTTTCCTACTTTGTGTCAATTCATCATGTAAACATACGTGATTCAACAGTGCATAAAAAATTATTTGTATCTACCATGAAATTGATTGTTCAGTTCGCCAGACTTTCACTAGTGTTGCATGAAATTTATGGTCAACATAATCAATTTGGGCCGATTCGGCCCAATCAACAGTATTTGGTCCGATGAAAATCCTCAAATCATTCAAGAGTTACCTCTTCATCCTCAAAGTTACTGTTTTGTTCGGGTTTTGAAGTGAAGGAGTGATCTTTTTTTTTTTGAAGATGCCACGGTATATGTTGAAATCGCGTTATCCAATCTGGATGTGTCTATCCAGACTTGAAAAATGGAGTAGACATTAACGAAAGGTGGACATCTCTCCTTCAAAACCTCCAACCCTACCTTGAATGTCGACCTTACCAATCTGCGAGATAAGGAAATGCTGGGGTTGAACCTCGCGAAGAGCAACTAGAGTTGATTGAACATATTTAGAACCGGGCATGGCAGACGCAATGGCATGTTGCACAAATGGAAGATGGTGATTTCCCCTGGATGTGACTGTGGCGATCCATATCAAATTATCTCCCAGGTAGCCTACGTGAACTCAATGATGCCACGCCGACTGCACAGAAATGGCTCGACAATCTCGATGTACCTAAACGTACAATCAATGTACCTAAACGATTATCTCTTGAATAATCGTTTAGGTACATTGTCTCTGATTAGATCTCTGTGTGTATGCGCGGTATATATTTTTTTATGATACTTTGACGTTATGTGTACTTTGTGATATATTTCTATTTATTTTTACTAATATTTGGTTTATGTTGGTTTTTATCTGATTTTCTTCATTCGCCATATATTGGCCGTGACTCACGTTTTCCGAATTAATTGCCAGAATACTGGTAATAAACTTTAATTTTTATATTTTAGGACACGTAGATTCCGTGCTCAGTAAACAAATCGTTAATAGTGAACGCCATCGGAATATGCTAACAGAATATCTTTGGCCTGAACTAATAAATGTGGATATAAACATTTTTTTTATTTTAACAAAGGCTTGTCACATATCTCGCCAGACAATCGATTTATTGCAAGGAAAGATTCCTGGGCGTGTTATTTCGCAAAATGGTAGTGCCAACTGCCACCAAGATCATACGATCTGACGTCCTTGGATTGTTTTTTGAGGGGTCATGTTAAATCTCTAGTTTACAGAAATATACCCGGAACAATTCTTGACATTAAACGAAACATCCTAGCCACTATTGAAAATATACCACACGATATGCGTGAAAAAGGCGAAGCCGAGGGAGACATTTGAACAACATTATTTTCAAAACATAATGCCATTATTTGTTCTTCAAGGTAAAATTAATTACTGGATTATCACTAGTAGTTATCATTGTGCCTCAGTTTAAAGTTCTGACACTCTTATTGGACAACCTTTTATATATTATAAATTTTTTTTTTATATATATATTAAATAATTATATCGGTAAGCCGATATTATTCATATATAATAACACTCTGCAAATATTAAACTTAATCATGTGATATTTTTATTCTATTAAGTTGGAAAATGAATAGTGAAAAAAAAAATAGAAAATTCAGTTGCGGAAATCATTCTACCATAAGAGACTGTGTATAAGAACAGTTGAAAATGTAATTTTTCTAAAAAACTAGACGGTGAATAATTTTCAAATTTTGAGCATAGTTCAATTATGTATCCTTTGTCACAATTACCGAATTTCAAGTCTTACACCGGGAAATTCGTTTTTTCCATAAGATTCGCTCCTACCTCCTTAAAGGAAAAGTGTTCGGCACGGTTATATTCGGCATTTCACTATGAAAGACCCTCATAACCAACTATCATTAGATGATTTAGTGAATTTGCGCTATTTAGTGAATTTGAATGGCGCTATTTAGCCACACAACGATGAGCCTATGGAAAAATCACCTACGGAAGTTCAGTTAATTCCGGAATTGTGGCCGCTGTCCAGATGACAACTGACATCACTTACCTAATGTTAGAGAGATGTTACAGAATCGTTTACGACAAATTTATTATATAACGTGAGAATATCAGTACATTTTCTGAAATTCAAAAAGTCAAAAAATCTGAGAAATGCAACCAAGTGGATTAAAGCAAGATTAAATCAATCAAAAACATCCTGAGTAAGCCATCAGAAAAGACATTGCGTCTCATGAGACAATACTAGACCACACGTGTCTTTGGCTACCCGACACAAACTTTTACAGTTTAACTGTCGTATTTCGGTCCATCCCTTCCCGACCTTGCATCCTCCGACTACCATTTATTTAGATCGCTGCAAAACAGCTTAGCTAGTAAAAGTTTTACTTCCTGAGAAGACTTGAACAATCATCTGAATCAGTTCTGCAACCAGAAAGAAACCTCTGAACTTCTAAGCATGCGGTAGCTGCCGCAACGATGAACAGTACTCATCGAACAGAACGGCACATACTTTATTATTAAATGTAATTTTTAGTAATATATATTTTTCTCTTGCTAAAACCATTAGTCGAAATAATATATATTAGATAAAGAAAACGGGATAAACTATTCCTCTGCATCTAAAAACATACGCACTGTGGTAAAAAGGTGTTTCAAATTGTGTTAACAAAATTCGCACGAATTTATGGATAATACAATCAATATATAATTGTATACCTGTAACAACATAATTTTGCTTATCTATTTTTACGTTGTCTAACGCCATTGCTCTCCTCTCATATGACATTTTAAAATAATCCTTTCCATCAAATACACCCGGATCAGTAATTTTGTAAGCATCAACAGGTACCCAATGAACTGTAGATTGATTTATATATCCAAAAGGAAGCAACTGTCCTTCTTGTATCTGTAAATGTAGGATTCGATCAACTTTGACAAGCTTTATACCTGTTACAACTCTAAAATAATCAAAAATTATAAACATCATTCATTTTGTGTAGTTTGTAGTTTATACCTGTTGTTTTTAATATCTGATAATACAGGTCTTAAACTGATGAATCTATCAGAAAGTTTGTTGGGGTCATCGCAAAGGCATATACAATATGAACAATGTACAAACCATCTATACCAGCTGTTTACCGGTTTATTCCAACAGTTAGTTTTTTTGCCATAGTATGTATTATCGAACTTGATATATTCGTACCTCCTATTTTGTGATTTCTAAAATAATAAATATAAAATAAATACACCTAAATTTATTTTTAAAAAATCTCCATTACCGCTACACATATATCCATATGACTTTCAATAAAACGACATTCGATAATTCTTCCATTGCATTTTTCCATTTCTTTACAATACCTACTGTCTTTGTCATAACAACCATGATTTGTACTCATTGAATAAGCTGCACAATTTTTAGTACATGTTCCTTTACTATTCATATCAACTTCATTTTGCACGTGGCCTTGAATCAATCTTGTAAATTCATCATATGTTTTTCCTTGAATATAATTTAAAAATAATGATTGCTGTTATTCAGGTTAATGGTGTGTTAACTAGGAATATTATAAGCCAAAATTAATCTGATAATCTTGAATTAATTGCTGAAATGTCTGAAATGGAAGCTAAGGTAACAATATTCAAAATTAGAAACATGTCTCAGTTTAGATAGTTCTCAGATTAGAGTTTTATACTTTTGGATTGTGTTGGCTTCTATTTGATGGAAACTAATCGCAAATATTTAGTGAAAAACTTTTCTAATTCCCACTTTATTATATTTATGTTTGAAGGTTTTTGGTCAACCTGATTCTGACGAAGCTACAGTGTTACCGAATCGCGATTTTTTATTCACTGAAGCACTGAAATGAGGCACAATGATAATTACAAGTGATAATCGGGTAATATTTATTTTATCTTGAAGAACGAATATTGGCATTATGTTTTGTAAATAGTGTCGTTCAAATAGCCCCTTAGCTTCTTGTAGAATGCATTCTGGAGAACCACTTTTCAATTCAGTATTCATATTTATTTTCGATGGTGGTCTAAATATTTCGTGTAGGATCAAGCATTTTTAGGGGTTTATTTCTGTACTTTACTTCTTTACCAGAAATCCAACATAACCCCACAAAAAATAATCCAAGGGCGTGATATCATATGATCTGATCTTGGCCAGTTGACCATTTCGCGAAATAACGCGTTCACGAAACTTTTCATGCAGTAAATCGTTTGTCTGGCGAGATGTGTGATAAGTCGCACCGTCTTGTTGAAAGATAACATTGTTTATATACACATTTATCAATTCAGGCCAAAAATATTCTGTTAGCATATTCCTATTTTTGTTCATCATTAACAATAACATGACCCAGAATGCATTCCACCAGACGAACCCGAGGGGACATTTGAACGACATTATTTTCAAAACACAATGCCATTATTTCTTGTTTAAGAAAATGAAAATTACTGGATTATGACTTAAATGAACACTTACTTAAATAAATTTACGGTTTATCACTTATTGTACCTTATTTTAAAGTTCTGACATTCTTATTAAAGAATCCTTTATAATAAAGTGGAAATTAGACCAGGAGAGTGTTTCATTAAATATGAGTTTTATAGTACATTGTGCTTTTCAGGATACTACATTTACAAAAAGAAACAGAAAACCCTTTAATAAATATCCATTTTGGATTGATGGCCGTTATTATCCATAGATGGCAACATTTTTATGGTTTTTACTGATATTTTCTACATCCCACGAGGCTCTGTATTATTTTTTGTTTGAGCTCATGTTCGTTATGATGCATTTGCCAGTAATAGTTAAATTTGGATTTGTTTGTATCGTCATAAATAATATTATTTATGACGATAAACTTTATAGTCCAGCTGATTGATACTAATCTCTTTTGTATTGGTTTTTGTAATGAAGGTACATTTAAAAGATTTAGTACAGGTAGCGCAGGACCTTTGCATTAACTCTTTTTGACGAAATTGTCTCAAACGGCGATCGAAACCTATTAGATGTCTGAAACTGTGACTAATTTCCTTCATTTCCAATTTAAAATTGGGAACTGACAGATCGCATGGAGTCAAATCATTGTGTACAGTTTTATGTTTGCGCACCTTCTTGTTTTTTATCTTCCGTTTTCCCAAATTTTCCTTTAAAATGAGGTATACAGTGGATTTTGGAACACCAGTGCGCATTTCGATGAACCTAACAAATACGCAATGATCATTTTAAAAGAATTCAAACTTTTTTTAAGAAGTTTTCCTCAGTTCAAATTCTTATCATTTTCAATGTTCTCTGTACCATTACAAAATTCTTCCACTTAAAAATATTGTTACTGCTCGTAGCTTTACTGTAATAAAGGTTTCTATCATTACGAATGAACAAAAGATGGACACCTTGAAATGTTTGGTGATAAAAGCTGTCAAAGATGGCGCTGTTAGTTCCAGTCATTGGATATATTGAATGTATTATTAAAGATTAATTTTTTTTATCTATGGTATATTCGTACTAAGATTTGGAACATTTTGGAGTGCATACTTGAGTCTCTCACCCTTTTATATCAATTTCAGTTTATTTTATAATAGTAAATATTGTTTCCTTATTGTTAATACATCTTTCATAACTTTGATGCGATTTTTTCCAGGATCATCTCGTTAATATTGATATGATATCAACAATTCTTCTTAGCGGTCAAGTTTAGTTGACACACTGACTGGCATACCTTGTACGTGAAATGTTGGATCACATCTCCATATATCTAACGAAACAAGTTCCATCGCACCTCTAATCACCGTCATAGTCAGATTTACTCTTTTTTCGAAATTATTTCGATTTATTATCGCTAGATCGCTATAGTTACCTAAAACGTAAAGGAAAGTACATGGATTCGATTTCAATTTTATCATTATTGACTAACTTTTTCCACCCTCTTCGATTTCTTGAATTAAGTAGGTGAATTGCATCATTATGTAGCTCTTCAAACCATTCAAAGCAACAGCATTATATAGATTGTAATATACTTGTTGTGGCGATTGGAAGAAATTCTTACAGTAATAGTCTTCTTCTAAAAGCTGATAATTTCATTTGATTGTGAGTAGTATTTTATATTTTTTTTTAATTTCTTACCTCTAATACTTTCATTAGCATGTTTTCCTCCCCAAATGTTAAATCGTATACCTTGTGCACTGTGGTGTTCGCACCGAGTTTTTTGTTTAGAATGTCTCTGACAATTTCATCTGAATCGATAATATCTTCAATTATCTTTTCGTTCGTTTCCCTAATAATTTTCTGTTCTTGTAAATATTGACGAAATTTTTCATATAAGTTTTCAGTTTGTCTTAGTTCTGGATAAAGAATAATGAAAGAATGGATATGTTTTACTGGTTCCAAGCCCCGAAGAATTTCTTCTGGCATCTAAATTCAATACAAAAGTATTTAATAGCAATTACAAATAAATAATTTTTATTTTACTTTCTTTGTAATTTAACATTGTATTTATGTTGTTTGTATTTTACCACCAAAATATTTATTTGTGAATTATTGTTAATGGATTTTGTTCTCGCTGTCAAACCAAAATAAACAATTAATGATTTAAACAATTGATATAACTTTCATAAACCCGAGGTCAAAAACTTACATTAAATACTAAGCTGCATGCAAACCGCCCAACTCCCCCCTCCCCTCAAGTTTTTTTTGTATATATTGGTATGTTTAAGATTTGTTTTTAGAGTTGAAACTAATCACATTTTTATAGCTAAAGATTTAATAGTATAACATAAAAAATACCAAATCATTATATATGTTTATGCTTGATTAATAATATGTATTTGTTAAATTGCTAAGAGGAAATTAATAATAAACAATTATTTTGAATTTATTCTCAAAAATTGATGCCTGGGGTGCACCTACACCCAGGTCGGGCAGTTGCCATTGATATTCAACTATGGCAGTTTTCCAATGGATTTTTTTTTGTAGTAACCATTAATGCGTTAACCATTGATAGAGAATACACAATTTAATTTTGTTTCAATGTAGATAAAAGTATCACAGAAAGTTTTAAATTGGTTCAAACAGTTTTTAATAGTAAAGTAAAGAACCATCAGATTTTTTTAAAGATTTCATATTGGCAGCGAGAAGGAGAGAGGAGAGGTGGGAGAGAGATAATAATTTATTAATAGACGTTTACCCCCCTTGGCTAAAAAAGCTTATCTTGAATAAAAAAATTTTCCGTGAGTTTTAGCTATTTTTAAAATTGAAACTAACCATGGAAGTAAAGTATTTCGAAACGATTTCGGTCATCCAAGTTTTCGACCGTGGCTTTGGATACGATCGGTACAAAATTCTCGAAATCAATAGATTTATGAAAGATTTAACACGGCTTTAGCGTTGTATTCACTCATAAAGCGTCTATTTTAAATTTAAAATAATAAAAACTATAAATAACATCTATTTCATTTGGCATAAGTTACTTTGGGCAGACTGTTCTTTAATGATGTTTTAATGTTACTTTGATTTAGGAGACATCTATACTAAAATATTTACACTATTAATTTGTTTGTGTTTAGCGAAATATCGTCAGGTCTCCCTTTATGTTGCAGTAAGTGTAATTAATTGTCTTATTACCGACTACAGTGGCAGTGTCTAATGGCAATTGATCATTAGATAATTAATCAGAAATATCTAAATGTTTTGAAAGGATTTTGATTGATAGTAAAGGAAACTCATATTTTCTTTTTTCACGTTTTTTTAACTCTGAATTGAAACAGTGCCGTATAATTTTTTTTATATTTCACCATGTAAAGTTACTGCTTATTGCCACCACTGCATCATAGTTGCAATAAAATATAAATCTTCATGAATTTTGAAAGCTATACTTGAAATTAACTGTAACAGGTACTTGGGTGATGAGAAAAAAAGTTTGCATAAGTGAAGAGTGGGACAAGTATCAATCTACCATTTTGTTTTAGCGCTATTTTTTTATGTTTTCATGATATTTGCGGCAGTTTGGGTTTGGCTGTTATGTAGTGCAGGCGTGCAAGTTTTATTATGGATACACTAAACGAACACACTAAAGAACGCAGTGAAATTAAAATTTACTTAAAAAAATTAATTCAATTATTGCAACTTAAAGTGAATTTAGACGAAAAAATCCTAATCGATTTGCGCCTCATTAAACGACAATTTATCGTTTATTCAAGCAATTACACAAATTTGGAACAGTTGGGGATAACGGGATGTACAATTAAAAATTGTATAGATTGGAATTGGCGTAAACTCCATAAGATTAAAATTATTCAAGATCTGTTGTTCGATTAATAACCGATTAGAATACTGTGGTGCCATTATAAAATACTTCCATCAAATTGATTTGACGGTTCCAAATTATTTTTATGGGGTTTTTTGGTTTGATTTACTTAAATAAGCTCCTAACCAAATAGAACATCAACACCATATATGTTGTAATAAATGTGTTAAATGGCTCACATTTGATTGATATAATAAAAAAAATTATTAACGCAAAGTTTAAAGATGAAAAACATATAGAAAAAATATTTGAATGGTAGCGTGATACTTGGTCCACCAGTTAGTAGGTGGAGAGTATTTTAACGAACGAGGCAATTCATAATTTGCTTTTTATATAACTAATCCCTATAATTTTCAACTTGGGTAAGAAACAGTCGCATTCATTGAACTTGGATATGTTTTTGAAATATATATATATATATAAAATATTGATACAAATCAGATATCTAATTTAGTTTAATAAAATATACAAACCATTTTAAGATGTTGATCGAATTCAGTAAAGTGATCCACTATATATTTCTCTGAAGTGGCATAATCAAGGTGAGAAGTCTCCCAAAGCACATACTTCCACATTTGTTCTTCCATTTTTAAAAAGTCCAACCTCAATTTATCAATTAATATATTTCCATTGCAAAAAACTATACCAAACAACCCTAATATAATAAACAACCGAGTCATTTTTTATAGTACTTAATATTTCAAACAAGCACAGAGAACTGCTGTCATTTGAGCTGAGATATTCATTTATGTTTTAATAAAAGAGATGTCGGATGTAATAGTGATAAACCTTTGACTTGCAGATAAGAATATAAAATAATGCGTGTTCGTTTGATATATTACTTTGTGGATTCATTTCTGTAGATTTATGTTCATATAGTTGTCAAATTATTTATTTATTAAACAATTATAATGTAAAGATTATTCCATTTGTTATTTCAATCATGTCTGGCTATTCTACACTGGATGAAAGTGATGAATAACAGTTATTAGGAAATTTTCTATTTTCAAAATAAACTAACATTAATCACAGGTCCAAAAGAATTTGGTACCAGAAACACTAAAACGGTTTTTAAATATGCTCGTTGTGCTGAATCTAACAGTACATACATTCTGTCCAAAAAAGTACCAGGAATTGATCATTTGAAAAGCCCGCTTAAAGTGATTGTCAAAATTCTTTTTATCGTTAAGTTGTCACAACTGTCATCTATACTGACGCGGAGTTTGAACGTCATCTGTCATTTAGTTTGTTTACAGTGCTTGATATCGTCAGTACATTTCAAGTGTGTTTTGCGATTTTTACAATGAATAAAAACATCGAACAAAGAATTTGTCTTATATTTTGTATTGCGAATGGAATTCCATGTGCCGAGTTGCTGAAAATGTTGCAGAAGGCTTACGGTGAATCGACTTTATCAAAAACATGTGCTTTATCAAAAACATGAGTGGTACAGTGCATTTAAAAGCGGTCGAGATGTGGTGGAAGATTGGCCTCGCTCTGGTCAGCCGTCAACGTCTTCAACTGAAGTTAATATCGCTAAAGTGAAGGAAATGGTGGCTGAAAATCATTTAACTTTGAGAGAGATCGCCGCTGATTATTATGTCTCAAGAATCAATTCGTACCATTTTAAGCGGTTGTTTGGGCATGAAATGCGCTGCTGCTCGACTAGTGCCGAAAGGCCTCAATTTTCTTCAGAAACTCAGTCGCGTAAAGGTCGCTGAAGACATTTATAAAACCATTGTAACTGGTGATGAGACATTGGTATACGAGTTTGACATGTAAACCAGTCAACAAACTTCGGAATGACACCTTCCAACTGAGCCGAAACGGAAAAAACCACGTCAAAGTCGATCAAATGATGTTGACTATTTTCTTTGATTATCGCGGTGTTTTACGCTCGGAATTCTTGCCAGACGGTAAATAAAGAATATTATCTGAGCGTTATGCGGTGTTTGAGAGAGCAAATTCGTCGAAAAAGGCTAGATTTGTAGAATGAAAACTCTTGAATTTTGCATCAAGGCAACGCACCTTCTCACAAGGCTATCGTTGTGAACGAATTTCTAGCCAAAAATTCAACACAAACACTATCGAACAACCACCGTATTCACCTGATATGGCTCCGACCGACTTTTTCTCTTTCCAAAACTCAAATTACCATTTCGAGGCACCCGTTTTCCCGTATGCGGTGTTTGAGAGAGCAAATTCATCGAAAAAGGCCAGATTTGTAGAATGAAAACTCTTGAATTTTGCATCAAGGCAACGCACCTTCTCACAAGGCTATTGTTGTGAACGAATTTCTAGCCAAAAACTTAACACAAACACTATCGAACAACCACCGCATTCACCTGATATGGCTCCGGCCGATTTTTCTCTTTCCAAAACTCAAATTACCATTTCGGGGCAACCGTTTTCAGCCGATAGAAAACAAGTCGATTCCGGAAAATGCGTTTTAAAAATGTTTTGACAATTGGATTATTCGTTGGCATAAGTGTATTATTTCGGAAGGGGCCTACTTTGAAGGCGATATAATAAATTGGGATAAATAATAAACATTTTGTGTTTTATTGACCAATTCCCGGTACTTTTTGACAGAATGTATATTAAAACTAAACTTGAAGAGATTTACCACTAAACACCAAATCACTTTTTTTGGGCTTCTTAATCTGCTTTACAACATTAAGGAAAAAAAGCAGGCTAATGATTTTATATCATTCATTGAATACACGAAATTGTTATCTTTCATCAAAAGCCTAATTTGCGCTCCATCGACAATGCCCGCCTTAAGTTTCTTCAAACCAGGAAATTTTCTCGAGATATAATTAAAATCGGAACCAAATTATTTTCTCTGGTAACTAACGCTGTATTTATGATATTTTGTTTCTCAATTGTCAAATATTTTCTTTCAGGCCAGTTTGTTTTAATCCAATGCTCGCTTTTAGCTCTGCTATTCCACAAACAGAGAAAACATGGAAATTTCGTGTAGCTGCTTTGTTGACCCAATAAAAAGTTTACCATTTTTAAATCAACGCATATAATCCACTTAGAATCATGATACTTGAGTTTTCCCAATATAAGAGAAATGGTTTCATACTCGTTTAATTTAGAGGAATGAACAGTGGGAACCGCACCATGCTTATTGCCATTATATAGCAAAACACATTTCAAACTCCGCTTGGAACTGTCTATAAAGTGTCCATTCCTTCGGCTGGTGATTCAAGAAAATCATTTTTGATAAAAGAACACCGACATCATTTTCTGAGCAAAAAAACGGAAGCGGTTCTTTTTCTCGAGTACTATAACATGTAATGTAATGTTACTACCTGGAGAAAGTATATTCCTCTCTTTGAGTCTGGATGCCCACAGTTCTGATCTTTCTTTTAAAATGCCGAGGCCTCTAATAAGGCCACTTAAAGCATTTTGAATTAAAAGTAGGGGTTTTGACGACGTAGTTTCAAAATTATCACTTTCTTCGCTAGTACAAGCTTGCCTATCTTCGGATGTACTACATTCTGTATCTGAAAGATTAGACAGGCCACGAAAAGTTAGAACATGGGCGTCTTCTGAATGAGAAACAGATCTTTTAGCAGATACCATATCGGGATAGGTCATTTTTTTTCGGTCAATACCATGTATCTTTACTAAGCAAGTACCAATGTATCTTTACTGACTTAACAGTCATCGTAGTGATTTTTTGGTTCCCTCCAAATCATAGACACACCAAACTTCAATTGACTTCTATTACCATTCGTCCATTGCCTTAAATGTTCACTACACATTTTGCAAACATGTTTGGAATCCATGATTTATCAACGTCTTGATTTTCAAGTTAAAGTAAGCGAAATAAGCATTTTCACACATTCAGATATATGTTTTCGAAACTTTTTCACCGTATACTCGCCACAAATGTAACAAAAAGTATTCGGATCGTTTAAACACGATCGTTTTGACGATGACATCTTCCAGGTTTTATTTACTAACTTTTTTAATTGAACAAAAATACGAAAACAGAGAAGAAAATATTATCAATGGGAGTAGATAAAAGACTATACCTACTTTTGATAATTTAATGTTACTGAGAGTGTTGCTAGACACTATACTTTAAAATTACGTGTCAGTCTATTTTTTTTTTATTTTGTAGAACCTGTGTATTCAATACAATCCAATTCAACCAAACATTCATACAGTTTTGTAACGCAACATTTATGGAATGTTTTCAAAAAAATCTTAATATTTTATTATCATGGGTTATACTGGGTAAATAAAATGTAGACAATGTCAAAAAATACTGGGGAACAAAAAAAAGTCTAATAATTTGAATCAAAGTCTAAATATTCTCATTGCATAACTTATTTTGAGCACAAAAATTGATATATTATTTACTTCTTTTCCTTTAGGTTTCTGTATGTCATTGCTAAAAATGTAGCAAAGTAAACGGTTTCAAATATTTTGTTTTTGCGAGGCATTTTTGGTATGCTACTAAGCTAACCAGTAGATGTATTTTTGTTAAAAATGCCACGAGTCCGTGAAACCGTGTTATAATGCATGAGTCTGAGATGGCTTTGTTGTTATGAGATCATGGATAAGATGGTTTGATGATTAGAGTTATGCATGAGGACGACGTTCTGTGTTCATTCTAGAAGTATCCAAGAACTTCGACTTTTTTTTAGTTAGCCCGGAGGCTTCTACTAATTTCCACTGAAATTACGTCCCTGAAGGGGCAGTTTTTATGTTCTGGGGGTCTCAGGACTTGAACGGCATTTTAGCCTTTTTTTAGTAAATAAATCGCCTTGAAAAGGCCCAGCTAGTGCATGATACTTTTGTTGTAGGTACAGGTAGGACTGTTTCGAGGGTGACTGTTAATCGACATTTACTTGCGATGAGAATGCGGGTTTATCGTCCTTATTAAGTGTTGCCTCTTACAGTACACTACAAAATCCGTCACTTAGAATGGTACCGAGCTAGAATTGAATGGGTTTTGGAATCGAACTCTATTTGCTTAAGTAATAGTCTAGATTTTACCTAGATGGCCTTATGAACAAGCTCCTTAGAGTTTCATCTTTCAGCAAGATATAGTCAGACCACATTTCCAGATTTATTATTGATAGAACATGTATAGAATAGAATTAATCGTTCGGCAAATCGCGATTACCCCTACCGCCTTCAAGTTTAAATAACCTTGAAACACGTATATAACATACCTAATTACAAACACAAAAAACGGATACAAAAAGACAGATCATCTAATTTGGTCCGTGTCTCGCAAAATTTCAGTATTATAATATCTATGGCGGGCAAGGTTATAAGATTTAGAATATTTACGATGGATAATGTGAAAATAAATGATGTTTGAATCGTTAACAACTGCATAGGAGTTTAGAAATGGGTTTTTCTATCAGAAAAATCCCCAGAAGGATCACTACTTTTATACACATGAAACAGAGCTTACTGATAGTGCATTGTTTGAAAAAAAAAATGTTTGATGCCGACTGCAATAGCCGATGTACGAAGACATCAAACTGCTAAGACAGCTATCGCCGATCAAATGTCTCCCAAGAACTCCGAATATTAATATTCGGAAAATATATTATAACCTTGTCGCCAACAAGATGGACTCGTTGGACTAGAGCGTAAACACTAATAAGGAAGAGCTCTTTAGCTACGTTGGTAACCAGACCAGATAAAGCTGGATGACTTCTGAGATCCCTGTAAAGTTGGTCACTTGTTAGTCGGCAAGGGGTTGATCACCTTTAATGGATACTGCTCTGGATATCCACTTTAACCAGTAGATTCACCCATCCAAGCACAATAGTTGATGTCGTCAATGTGATCTTTTGAATTTTGAATTAAACAAATTGAAAAAATTACTGTTAATTATATTGGGTTAACGCAAAAATTCGTCCAATTTTTTCAAGAGAAAGTGAAGAAAAATTTTATTTACTAAAAATTACATTTAATCAGTATAATACGGGCCGTTCTGTTCAATGATCTTTATCCATCTCTTCAGTAGCTGCATAATCCCGCGCTGATATAAATTCGGGGGTTTCTGACTAAAGAAGTGATCCAGGTGATTTTTCAAGTCTTTCAAATAAGTAAAGTTTTTACCATCTAAGCTGTTGTGAAATGATCTAAATAAATGGTAGTTGGAAAGCGCGCGAGAATAAAGTTGATGGTCCAAAATATCCCAGTTAAGTTGTAAAAGTTTGTGTCAGGTGGATTTTTTTGAGAAAAATCATCTGCTGCTCTTTAATCCAACTGACAAATGCACGACGTTTTGAATGGCCCAGTGGTTTTAGTTCCTGTATTATTTGAAATTTATATGCCTTCAGAGCTAAATCCTTTCGAAAAATACGCCATGTTGTAGAGTCCAAATTGTTGTGAACGTCGACTAATGGAAATTGTTGGGTCTTCAGCCACACATTCACGTACCAAATAAATATGTTCTTGTAAACAACCACTACGACTATATATTGCTCTTTTATCTTCCACTGAATCAGTTTCTTGAATTTTTTGAACAATTCGATTGATAGTGCTTCCAGATGGACGATTGTGCAAACCGTAAATATCACGTAATTTTCTAAAAAAAAAATCACTAAACGCCCATTTTCATCAAATAATTCAATAAATTTAACGCGTTATTGTATTATATACGACTCCATTTTTATAAATATCATACATCATACGTCTGAAATGAGACTAGATCTAGGCAAATTCACAACGCCATCTGTGATTTATTCAAGAATAAAAAAACCGCTCAATTTAAAAGACCAGTTAGATAACACGCGCCAAAAACGGCATAAACTTTTACATCAACCCAATATATCATGTAACATTTCTATGTCCGGATTAGACTAATATATGAATGCTGCGTGCATTTATTCGCGAATTTAAGCATGTATTTTTTATAACAAATTCTGCATTCTGCTAAACAAGTCACTGCTCTGAAAAAAAAGTGTCTTCAATTTTTAAAGAACAATTGCTTCCAAGATATTTTTTTACCATGCTTAAATAAAATAAAACAATACTTTTAAATATATGTAACTTCAAGCCGATAACAGTTAACTTTTTCAATGTGTAAGGTTCAATGGCGGCTCGTGAGTTTTTAAAGTGGGAGGGCGTAGAAGAAAATAGGGCTGCTGAAGAGTTTCTTTTGCTTTCCAATTCCTCCTTTTTACTTTTCGAGCTATTGAAACCCTATACAGGAGGTGAATCAGGAAAACATTAACATTTTATATTGTTACTACTTACAAAGACATTAGAGGAGAGGATGGGTTGTTGCTTGTTGCGCAGATAAAGGAATGAATAAGCAGGTACTTATCATTTCCCGAAGATTAAACCATTCAAACAGTTTATTGTAACTACAAATCAATAGAGAAAATTCGAAAAAGTTCATGAGAAGTTCGAAAAGTTTAAAAAAATATCAAAAGTTTTATGACAAAAAAGGGTTATTGTACACATTTTTGTCGGTGAATAGCACCTCGCAAAAGTTGATTATTTTTATTTAAAAAGTACTACTCAGTGTGTACAAACGTAGCAAATCTCAAATCAAAACAAGTATTCGCGAGGCGAACGAAATACGCGACGCGAGACATCAAATGCTCCGTACCCGTCAAATCAGCGTTTAAAGCTAATTACCGATGGTCTCGGTCGCAGGGAATCTACGTCCAAATCTCAAATGTTTTAGAAAGCAGTTAAACCCCCGTATTCTGGCAACCAACAAAACATGTAACGCCAACTATGAGATAAGATGCTGTCCGACCAACGATGTAAAAATTGTGACGAGGATGGAATTTTTATCCGCATTATTTGGTGTGATGGGTCGACAGATGTTCTTCTACATTTGGAGATTTTATTTTTTAATAATATCTTAAAATGAGTTAAAGGAAAGAAACTGAACGGAAATAAAATATGGTTGTTTGCTCTGAAAAATTGTTTACTGTGATAAATGCTAGAGGGGAGGCGCCCCAACGCCCTCCCTCACGAGCCGCCACTGGTAAGATTATCAAAATCATGCACATTGTTATTTCTTCTTTAAGCAAGGTTAAAAGGTAGAATATAAGTATTATAGTGGAATATTACATTTAATATAAATTAGAAGCATGTACAAGATTTTTATAGCTGTTTCTATTATCAGCCATTGTATTAACCAGGATGAAGTTAGAAAATGTTTACAAATGGGTAACGTTGCGAATGCTGTCTATTTGAAACATTTGTTTTCAAGGAGGTTATTCTATTGTTTAAATACATTATCGAAATATGGTAGTAAACTATTGGTTTATTGATAAAAAGAAGCAGTTATCGTACTTGTTCCTTTGCGATGTGGCTTGAGGTTTCCTGTATTTATATTGGTCTAAACTTTAGTCCTTTTATATCTAAGTGTATTTACGAAAACATTTCCGTTATTAGATATAATTATTTATTTATTGTGCAGATATTGTTGACTGGTTAAAATTTAGATAAGTATTTATACGTAAAACAGAATTTTAAAGCACAAATTATAAAGTAACTAAATTAATTTATAAGCTTATTTAAATTTTGTACATGCCGTTCTAATAAGTTAAATTTGACCTTTCATTCTAACGTCTAATCTTTGTACGTCCATCATAATCAAGATATAAATTCATTCAAGTCGTTTTTCTGAATTAAACAAATTGAAAAAAAAACTTTTAGTGATATTAACAATGTTAACTGGTTGATTCCAAGAATTTCTCCAATCTCTCGAGTTATTCTATGCCGATCACTTTCAATTAGAATCAATATTTCGTTGTCATCGTCGATTTGTTCGATCGAATTGTTCGATCGTCCAGAACGTGGATGGATATTTTTGAACCACTTACTGTATGTGGAGTTGTCAGCGGCCCCTCACCGTACACAGCTCATATCTTCTTTTGCGTATTCGTATCTTTTTGGAAATAAAATAACATATTATGTCGAAAATGGTCCTTGTTTTCTGGCATTTTTAATGCATAACAAAATTTAAAAAACAGCCCAATATCAGAAATGTTTTCCCAAGTACACTCTGAAATTCCTTCTGTCAAACACTTGAAGTACTAATCTCGAGGAGATTTTACCACTAAACACCAAATCACTTTTTTTTAAGCTTCTCGACGCGCGTTTTGCTAACCATGTTAGCATTATCTAGACATGATTTAATCTGGTGTTTAGTGGTAAATCTCATCGAGTTTCGTGTTTTACATCCAAGGTTCCAGTAAGATTGACTTGTGAAGTAGTTAACACTTCGGTTTAGCGATGCAATGCCATCTAGCGCCAAAAACGTAACGAATTTTTGCATTAATCGGATTGTCCAGATTTGACTCTAATATATGAATACTGCATGCATTTATTCTTTATTCTGCGAAATAAATCAATGCTCAGAAATAAAAGTGTTGTTAATTTGTAAAGAACAATTGCTTCCAAGATATTCTTTTACCATGTTTAAATAAAATAAGGCGATACTTTTAAATAGATGTAACTGGAAATTAATCAAGCCGATAACAGTTGGCTTTTTCAATGTGTAAGGTTATCAAAATCATGGACATTAGTATTTTTTCTTCGAGCAAAGTTACAAAGTAGAACGTAAGTATTTAGTGGAATAATACATTTAATATAAATTAGAAGCATGTGCAGGATTTTTCCTATTATCAATCCATTGTATTAAGCAGGTTGAAGTCATGAAATATTTACAAATGGATATCGTTGCGAATGCGGTCTGCGTATTTGAAACATTTGGTTTTGATGAGATTATTCCATTGTTTAAATATATTATCGAGAAATGGCGGTATATTATTGGTTTCTTGTTAAAAATGAGTAACTATCATACTTATGTTCTTTTGCATGGCTTGAGGTTTCCTTTATTTAGACTGGTCTAGTTTATTTTTCTTTTATATCTACGAAGTGTATTTATGAAAAGGTTTCCTTTATAAGATATAATTATTTGCATATTGTGCAGATATTGTTGACTGTTTAAATTTAGATAAGAATTGTATTAATGCTGTTGGTTCATAGACTGAGTCTATTCATAATAGATATACAGGGTGTAAGGCAAATAACTTTCGTAAATTTAACAAACTATTCTTGGCATTATCTTAAACAAAAAATGTCTTTAAAACATGTATCCAAAATGCAACCATAGCCGCGGAAAACAAGTTAGAAACTTTTAAAATTTTCCTAACAATTGGCAACGAAGCATTGTGTTTATTTGAATCGAAGCAAATTCAGTTTTTTGTTTCATTTGCCTCTTAAGGTATTATTTGAAAATAAAGTGTAATATTTTTATAGATATTTTTAATTTATATTATAGGCATTTATATTATAGATATTATTAGGATATTTATAGATATTTATTATAGATATTATTATTAGATATTATAGATATTTATAGGAATTTTTAACTATACGGGTATTCAGAGAAAACAAAAGATAACATTTTAAAAAGAAAACTCTACAAAAAGGCTGCCTCTGAAATATATCCACAAAAGAATGAAATAGACCATTCATTCAAATTAATAACATATTTTGATAAACTGTCGGGAACATTGAAAAATTCTTATACAAAAACAATGCAAAAGTGGCCTTTAAAACCAATAACAGCCTTGGAAAATATATCAAAAATTGCAAAGCAGTATCAATTAAAAAAGGTAAATCAGGGATATATCAACTATATTGTGGGTCGTTTTCAAAAACTTATATAGGACAAACAGGTAGATCTTTCAATTAAAGAACACGAAATAAGTTTTCTCAGTCATAAACATAATTCTAGCTATGCCTCACATCTTTTAAATGAGAACCATCGTTTTAATAGTGAATTTGAAATATTTGATGTACAAAAAGGCAAAAACTAAACCATCTAGAGAGTTTAGAAATAAACTGTTTCAAAGATGCGAAAACTCTTCTAAATGAGCAAATAGACCTGAACAAATCCCCTTTACTGAATTTGTACAGACAATAAATAACATATGTGTGGGTTTCTTAAAAAATATATATTTTATTGTAGAAACTTTTTGTATATATAGCAGTAACGGTTCATGGATTTTAAAGTGGGAGGGCGTAGAAAAGAATAGTACTGCTGAAGATTTTTTTTTTCCCTTCCTCCTTTTTACTTTTCATGCTATTGAAACCCTATACAGGAGGTAAACGGAAATAAAATATGGTGTTTTCCTCTGAAAAATTGTTTACTGTGATAAATGCTGGAGAGGCGGCGCTCCAACGCCTTCCTTTACGAGCCGCCACTAATTTATTAACTAGTTTAACATCGAAAATAGCCAGTTCTGAAGAAGTTACAGTATTAGCGAAACGCGTCAAATAGTAATAAAGTGGAAATCTAGATGAAACAGTCTTTCATTAAACATACATAAAGGGTTTTCCAATAAGAGTGTCAGATGTCAATGAAACTCAGAAATGTAACGGAGCTAACACTGAAATGTAAATATCACTAATAAATTGTGGTCTTCAGTACATTGCGGCATTTCACCATAGGAAGATACACGATACACGAATTCTCTCAAGCAGTTGGAAGGCAACCCTCACTTTGGAGACAAAATAATCTTTTCCAACGAAACGACTTAATGGGTTTGTGAACAAACATAACTGCAGGATATAGACCGATGAAAACCCTTAAGGGATTTAGGAGTTATCTCTTTGTCCCCACAAAGTCACTCTTTGGTGAAGTTTTTAGGATTAAAGAGTGAAGGAACCTTATTTTTTCAAGAAAGTACAAGCGAATCTATGGGTAAAACGAATTTTCAAAACTAAGACTTGAAATTCGGTAATTGTGACAGAGGATATGTAATTAAAGTATACTCAAAAATTAAAATTATTTACCGTCTAGTTTTTCAGAAAAATTATATTTTCAACCGTTCTTATATACAGTATCTCATGGTCAAATCAAACACTCGACCAAAAGTCTGGCAATGTCGCACAATCAGCTGATAAAAAAAGAGATAGATAAATAAGTATTATGTAATAATATTTATTTAAATGAATATCCATCAAGTATCGTCTACCACAGTTAAATTTAAAAGAGATAGAGTTATAACTAAAAACTGATATTACTATGTATGAAATTTCTTCGAGGTTAAATAAGTTATTTTTCTTACAGAATTTACCTTTGTCTCTAGAATGCATATTTTTTTAATATACATTTTCTATCTTGTAGCGTCAACATTCTCATACATGTATATACGTGTACGCGTGTTAATGATAACGAAGTTAATTCGTTATAAATAATAAAGTTCGTTTTAGTATTATAAACAAAAATTCTGACTTTCTGTAACTATTTGAAATTTTAGGAAAACAAAAAATCATCATTATTTTGACTCATAAGTATCTTTATTTATTACAAAATTAAAAAAGAGCTTCAAATGTGAAAGGATGAAACTGTAGTGAGTGAAGGGATTATTCAATTATTTTTTCTCATATTTGGTAACGTTACTCATAAATGGTACCGCCGAAATTGTCAAATTTATTTATTGATTCCTTACATTACACAAACTTATAACATATCAAAATAAATTATATTATGGTTCGAAGAATTTATATGTTTTTATTATGGGAGCTATAAAGCCACCATAACCATGATTTCCTTTGTAATGAATTCCCACACCACTTAATGGAATGGGTGGCTTAGTGATCACTTCTTGGGTATCAAAGAAAGGTATTGTTACTTGTGCGACATCCTTTTCGAAACTGGTATGAGTGAATTCGACTTCATAATCGGAACCGCGTAGCACTTCTGATGGTTTTGGTGAAAGAATAGATACATCGCAATCTATGAGATTGATTTTAGTCCTAAAAAAAGAAACATGTTTTAATTATATGTGATTGTTCGAAAAGTTCCCGACTTGACATAGAAATGGTGCAAGAAGGGCCAAATGATAATGATATTTGTCATTTACAATGCGTTAGATGGCATGCTGCGAAGTTTCAACTGTTATCGAAGTCCCAACTGTTAAAAAAGGCAAAACTCATTGGATCAAAACTTGTTACTTGTGTCAAAATACATGTTAACTCCACAGTTACAGACTACTAAGTATGCATGTAACTATGGAATTAACATATATTAGTGTCTTGTGCTTTGTATAAGGTTAGAATTAAATTCTGAGTAAAAGTTATGATATTTTCTGAGCAATTGATGTAATTGAAGTTCTAACTGTTAAAAAGGGCAAAACTCATTGGATCAAAACTTGTCCACGTTATCCGATAGCCAGGTTATAGTTTCTATCCGTTATTTCAATGCATTCATGAGAACCCGTACATACACCTATTAATTCACGGTATCCCCCTTTTTAAATATATACAGCGGCATGACGTCACCTTCACCTGACAATCCCTAGGACTCCCTTTATTGTTATCCTCGCAACAATGGAAAGATCTTCGGGCTCGTAGGCAAGCCAAGGATCTTTTTTTTTAAACTGGCACTGCCTACAGCTTCGTTTGTTCATGGAACACATAAAGCTAATAAATGTGATTTGTGTAAAATAAGATTGACAAGTGACGAGGATAATAGTCTAATAGTCTTCTATTCCTTTTTTTGTATCTAACATTATCGTTTAATAGGTGCCTCTCATTATAGCTCCTCTTCCAATATACGTATATATTTTTTTTTATTAAATAAGTTTGTAATGAATAAGTTTGTAATGAATTACTGCTACCACGAAATCTACCAGGTATGTAAATATGAAACCGGATTTTTTTGTATAGAAAATACGTTTATTATATGTATGAAAATTATAAAAAATATTTTATTCGAAGTATTGCCGATCGCTTACTATACATTTTCCCACCTGTCTGACAATTTGTGGATGCCACGCCAAAAAAAAATGTTCTTTTGAGGTAAACCAGTCATCGAGCCATTTTCGTAAGAAGTGAAGCGCTGCTTAGCAAGTGTGTATCCCATCGGTGCAAATAAGTAGTATTCGGACGAAGCCAAGTCTGGTGAGTAAGCCTCATGCGAAAGAATTTCCCAACTAAACGCCTCAATCGTTTCCTTGGCCAATTTTACTGTGTGTGATGATGCATTATCATGAAGCAAAATTAGTTTGTGTTGTCTTTTTTAAATGCTGGTCGTTTTTCACGCAAAACTTGATTCAGTTCGATTTGTTATCGGTAGCGTTCAGTATTAACGGTTTCGCCAGGTTTTAGCAGCTCATAATAGATCACACTCTTCAAATCCCACCAAACACAGAGCATTGTCTTCCATCCATAGCAATTTGGCCTTGCAATCGATGTCGTTGGTTCGCCTGGAGTTACCCATGATCTTTATCGCTTAAGTAATTATAATTCTCAAAATATATCCACTTTTCATCGCCAGTCACAATTCGATGGAGAAATTACTTTCTTTTATATCTGGCGAGCAGCATTTCGCAAGTAGTTTTTCGGTTTTCCTGCTGCCTTTCATTCAGTTCATGTAGAACCCATTTTCCCATCTTCTGAATCTTTCTTTGGTTTTCAAACGTATAGAGACGGCTTCTCGTGTTACATTTAATTGATCCGCGAGTTGTTGCATTTGAGCGTCATCCCCATCCAACAAGGCTTGCAATTCGCTGTCTTCAAACTTTTTCGGTAGTCTTCCACATTTTTCGTTTCTCACATCAAGATAGCCATTTTTGAATGTTTTAAACCACTCAAAGCATTTTGATTTACCAAGAGCACGCTCACCGCAACCTTCGATAAGCATTCGATGCGATTCTGCAGCTGTTTTCTTTAAATGCTAACACAAAATCAATGCTGTCCACAAATCGTAGTTCCCAAGCACAACATTCGACATGGTCAACGCTATTACAAACTATGCTATTGTATGAAACGCGTATTGTTGTGAGTTGAAAATCTTTGTCAGATGTCAACAAGGAAATGGCGCCAACGACGCGGTTTGACAGTAACTACATTGATAGCTAGGTCCATCTATGGGCAAATTCCGGTTTCATATTTACAGACCTGGTAAAGTTAGTTATCGGATATAGTACTGTATCGTTTAATACCAAAAGTAACCAATGCGAACATTCTTCTACAGGTAAATTAATATTAAAAATTTAAATCATTACTTTAGCTTTATAATTTATAACGTTGAGGCATGAGTTTCTAAAACAGTACTGAGCTTATAGAGTATAGTACATTATAAATACACAACTACTGTTAATTTTTAATTTTCACCATCGTCCATATTTGGAAGCAAACAATTTTCTCCAAAGGATTACAAACTAAAATTTAAGAAAAATGCATCGTGCGGTGCGAATTGTATGCCGGTGGCATACACATCATTGCGCACGTTACCGTTGATGGGGATCGTTACAGAACGATTGTCAATGATTATTTAATGTCGAATTTGAATGGTATTAATAGGGAGGAGATTACAATTACAATTTTCAAGGAAGACAACTTCAGCAAGTTCGCACATTTCCTTGGGAAATGTTTTTTTTTATAACAGCACACGATTTTTATTATCCTATTCGTTCACTCAAAAGAAATATTTACTCAGTCAAAATCGATGATTAACCATTATTTCCATATTTATTAAAATCCTTAAATTTTCCTCCTGTTTGATTAGGTAGACCTAAGTTCATAGACCTAGTAAACATAGATTAGGTAGCTCGTAGATCTATTTTTTTAGATCAGCGTTCTTGAAAGTATTGACACAATCGTTATATATATTAAGGTTGTTTTATAAAATGTAAAATGCAAATAGAGTGCTATTGAACAGTATATTACAATATTCATTTCTTAAAGAAGTACATCATGCACGGTAAATACTCCTATAAAGAGACTTATAAAAGAATAAAAATATCAAGTCAGAAAAAGATATGTATTGCACAAAGCTTCAACCAAATAAGATGATCTTGCCAGGTGGTGTCTCATATGACATTCTGTACTCTATTAAATCACTTATTTCTACTATTGTTACCTTGATTACCCTTCAGGTAGATTATCTTCAGCAGTTCAAACCTAATAAGATTTTAGGACAAATATAAATTTTCTTTTTAAATTTGGTACTGCTTTCATAACAGACACCACGATATTTATTATGTCTCTATTTCAATAAATAGTCGTATTTTTAATGGTATCAAAACCCAATCATGTTTATAAATAGCAAATTATTATTTTATAGCAAATTAGACATTGGAATCAAAAATTATAATTACTCAATATCACTTAATTTTTATTACATATTCAAATATAGATCAATTGTTGGTCATCGAATAACGTAAATGTTAAATTCTCTTCAAGTGAAACAAATCAAAATTAAGTTGAGTGAGACCGATTTGAATTCCGAGACTGTTTTAGCCACAATTGCGCGAATAAAGTGAACGGTCAGAGGATAAAGTATCTTAAAATATAATTAAATATCCTAAACTATCATAAAATATCTATAGTATTGGGTTGATGTAAAAGTTTGTTTTGTTTTTTGGTGATAGATGGCATTACATCGCAAAACCCCTAGTATTATCCACTTCACACATGTAAAGTTTTGATGTTTGATAAAAAGATTTTCAGTGAGTACAGTGAGTACCGGTGTTTAAAAATTTTGTTATGTATTAAAAATATTAGAAAATATGGTGCACTTTCGACATATGTTTTTTTTTTAATTTCTGAAGAAGCAAAAATGCTTCGCAGACGGAAAAGATGTGCTGGGTACGGTGATGGTACCATGATGGTTGACGCTCATTGAGAGTGATCTGCATAGATATGAGAGATCGGAGAACTTCTTGGAATCAAGCAGTCAATATTATCAAGACTTTTACGTCAACTTGGAATCGTTAGCAAGGTTGATGTATGGATGCCGCATGATTGATTCTCTATGAAACGCAACGAAATCGAACCATTTTTTAAGAGGATGGTTACAAGTAATGAAAAATGGATTGTGTATGATAATGTTAAATGTAAGAATCATGGTGTAAGCGCCGATATATTCCGTCAATCCTCGCCAGTTCACATCAAAAGATGGTTATGCTATGCAGTTGCTAGGACTGGTATGCTGTTGCTGGACTAGAATCATTTATTATGAGCTGTTATCTAAAATTCAGGTCATTAATACAGAGAAATACTATTCACAACTAAGTGAATTAAAGCGAGCAATCGACCAGAAGCGGCCTGATTTAGTTGACAGAAAGAGCATTCAATATGCTCTGAGAGCAAGATGGCCTTCCTTACAGTGCTAAATCACACGTGTTTTTGATTATTTGATACAAATTTTACAACTTCATTATTTATTAAATGTAATTTGTATATATACCCAATAGTTGAGTAGTTAAGTGCTAATGCAGTTTGAGCCATTTTAATAAGAACTTTATTACAAGTCAACTTGATCAATATACTAATCTGGTGTACTATAAAGAGAGTAACATTACTCATATATATATATATATATATATATATATATATATATATATATATATATATATATATATATATATATATATATATATATATATATATACATGTCATCATCATCAGCCCGTGTCGATCCACTGCAGGATGAAGGCCTCTTCAGCATGTTTCCAACTTTCACGGTCCTGGGCTTTCCTCTGCCACTCGGGTCCAATACACTTAACCATGTCATCAATCCATTGTGCTTTCGGTCTTCTTCGCGGACATTTGCGATCAAGCTGTATCCACTCCAGGATTGCCTTGGTCCATCTGTCGTCCCATCGCCTCGCTATATGGCCTGTCCATCTCCATTTCAATTGCTTCACTCTTCCAATGATGTCACAGACTCTCGTTTGTTCCCTCATCCATGCGCAGGACTTTCTGGCTCGTCTTGTAATACAAAGCATACATCTTTCTATTCCCCTCTGTGCTACCCGAAGTTTTTGAATTGATTCTGATGTCAGGTTCCAGGTTTCACTTCCTCCTGTCATAAAGGGTAGAACGCACTGATCGAACACTTTTCTTTTCAGACAAAGTGGGAGCCTGCCAAATGCCTGCCAGTCACATTTAACACGCCCTTCCACCTCCCGGGCGGTATTCCCCTCCATTGAAATCCTCTGCACAAGATATATAAAGCTGTCCACAATCTCCAAATCCCTTCCTAAAACTGAAATTCTTCTGTCCTGAGTGAAGTTATTGAACATAACCTGACTCTTTTTCAGGTTAATTTTCAAGCCAAATGGTTCGCCGGCTTTTTGCAGTTCTTGTATGTATCTTTGCAGCTCCTCTGGGTCTTGTGAAAGGAGAACGATATCATCTGCAAATTTAAGATGGTTTAAGTTTGCACCATTGATCTTTACACCATCCTGTTCCCAATCCAGTTTACGGAATAATTCTTCAAGGCCAGCCGAGAAAAGATAGGCGATATTGCTTCACCCTGCCATACACCTCGTTCTATATCAATTCCCACTTCAAGATCATCAAGGTGAATTGTGGCTGTAGCTCCATCATATATCGATCCTAATAAGTTTACATATGCTTTATCTACCCCTTGACTAAGCAGTGCATCCATTATCGCATGTTGTGAGATGGAGTCAAATGCTTTTTCGTAGTCGATAAAAGCCAAGCACAGTGGCAAGGTGCATTCGTTGTACCTGCCTTTCTATGGCCTGCTGTACAACCTGGATGTGGTCCATTGTACTGAATCCTGCTTGTTCTTTTGGTTGTGCGTCATTCAGTTTTTTAATATTCTTTTAGAAATTATCTTAGTGAAAACTTTGTACATTACTGATAGGAGGCTTATTGGACGGAAGTTCTGTAAATCTTCCTGTGCTCTTTTTTATATAAAAGGACCACTTCTGCATTTTTCCATATGTCAGGTACTTTTTGTTCTTTGAGGAATTTTGAGTATAATTTTGCCAGTGTTTTATGTAACGTCCGACCACCAGCTTTTAGCATTTCGACAGTTACACTGTCTTTTCGTGGAGCCTTGCCGTTTTTCATCGATTCTATAGCATTTGTTACTTCCTTCACTAGGATATTTGGCATTTGTTCTTTGATTGGTTCTGATGTTCATATAACTGGGAATAAAATTTTCTGACAACCTCTAACATTTGCGTACGCGCCCTGCACACTGTTCCATCCTCACGCATTAACGCATACATTTGCGTTCTTTTCTTTCTCAGCTTCTGCTTAGCATTGTTAATTCCTTTGTTTTCTTCCAGGATTTTTTGCACCAGCTGCATGTTGAAACGGCGCTTGTCCTCTCTGATACGTTTTCTTATAGTTTTGTAGAGCTCAGTGTACTCGACCTTGCCAAAAGGACTAGCTGCATTTCGCATTGCCCGCCGTTCATTCATTAAATCAATGGTCTCACTGGAGATTTTTATCTGTTTGAGACATTTTTCTTCTGGGACTATTGAAGCAGCCGTTTGAAACACATTGTTGGCGATTTCTTCATATTAAACTGATATTTCCACTTCCTCCGGATTTTGTAACATAGCAAACCGGTTTGACAAAGCAATCTCAAAATTTCTTCCTTTCTCCAGCAGTTTCCCAGAATCCACTCTGCCCTCTGCCATTCTTTCGCGTTCTCTTCGACAGTCAATCCTAACTTTTGCTCATACCATTCGGTAGTCACTTCCAACATTAAAATTGTTAAGGGCAGTACAATTGCAAAATATTGTTTTATCGTTGGCCATGATGTAATCAATTTCACTTATGAGTCCAGAGGACTTTTCCATGTCCATTTTCTAATTATATTTTTCTTATAGAACGAATTTATAATATATAGTTCTTGTCCTTCAGCAAAATCAACCAATCTGTCACCCCTATTATCTTGCTCACCAGTTCCATATGGGCCAGTTGCATTTTCGCCAGTTCTTGATATTCCAATTCTGGCATTAAAATCACCCATCAGGATTTTGTACCTACATTTCTCATTGTATAAAAGCTGGGCCACATCATCATAAAATTCTTCAATTTCCTCCTCCCTATGGCTTATAGTTAGTGCATAAGCTTGGACGATTTGAAGCCTAAACTTTTTATTCAGCTGAATGACGCATTGAGCTAGTCGGTCAGATGTATTTTCAAATTTTACTACACTGTCCTTCAGCCTTTCAATTAATGAGGAATCCAATTCCGCAACATCGGCCATTTTCTGTACCTCGTGTGTAGAGTGCGTGTTCAGTTGGTTCGAGTTTGTTTAACTCTTCACCCTTTCTTCGTGTTTCACAGAGCCCAATAATATCCAAATGTATGTTATCAAGTTCGATTAACAGTTCTTGCAATCCGGCCTCCGTTTTCATAGTCCGTATATTTAGCGTTACAATATCAAAATTCCAATGGCAGCCTGATCTAACCCGGTGATTCTTAGCACCCTCTGCCTTGGGACAGGTCTTCCCGCTGCCATAGGTAGTTGCCCCTTGGCCTCCGGGGAATGAGGGCCGTGTTTGAGGTTGTACCGTCACATTGAAATACCATGTTGATGGTATGGACCGTAATCTGCTATGCGGGTTGGCAGATGTTGGAGCATGTTAGTCTGAGGCCTCTGCCTTGACCTGTCCGCCAGGGGTGGCCCTCCCAGGAGCATAGACTCCAGACGGCATAGCTCAAAACTTCGTTGCCCTACTCAAACCCTTTTACCACGTCAAGGTCTGATCCACAAGGTATATATATATATATATATATATATATATATATATATATATATATATATATATATATATATATATATATATATATATATATATATATATATATATATATATTCTAGCCATTTTTTCGGTACACGCAGATGAATGAGTTATAAATACATGGAATGCTTCGACGAGACATACAGAAATCTTCAATTTGCCATGTCAAGAAGACAAGAAAGGCTCATTCCGAGAATTGCATCGAATTCCTGTGTTTCGTGTGAATAAACAATTGCTTAGGAAGCTAAAGTGCAAACACGAGTTAGGATTGTCCAAAGATTATACAAAGTCTAGTCTAGTAAAAAGGAAAAAAAAAACTGAAAAGGAAACCAGCATTAAATACCCAACACAAAATAGCCCGAATGGCTTTCGCTGAAAAGACATGTGTTGGACTGAGCGGTGGAAGAAAATTAATTTTTTTTGACGAAAAAAATTCAATTTAAATGGGTCTGATGGTTTTTCCTTGTTTTTTACCATTTTAGTCGAGGCGGCAAATGTAAGGAGGAAGTATCATGGTTTAGGCGAGCATTGCTACAAAAAAAAGGACGAGTATGGAAAAGTTAACTTAGGGTTTCCTATTTTGGCCTAAAAAAAAAAAAGTTAACGTGTTTCTTTGTCATCGAGTTAATTCTTAAGAATATAAAAATTTATTAGAATATCAAAAGTTATCTTTTAAAATCTTTTTTTATCTCAAGATAAAGTCCCCGTTCATTCGGCAAAAAAATATAACGGATTGGTTCGACCAAAATAATATTTCAAAATTAAACTGGCCTGCTGTTTTTCAAGATTTGAGTATCATTGAAAATTTCTGGGAGGTACTTTCAAGGCTAGTTTATGGTGAATCATTACAATTTACAAATGTGGAAGATTTGAAAAGTGCTATTCAAGCTTCACATTCAACAACAAACAATATAAACAGTTATACAATTGTTTAACATAACTGTAACCATACGGTTCATTCCTAAAATGTATGATTTTATAAAAAAAAGTGGTGGAAAGACCACAAAATATTAAAATGTTGGTTTGGTTTTCCTCTTATTCATTTTCCTCTTTCCTATAAAACTGAAGGTGTGTCCAACATATTGAAGTACCTAAAATCCAACAAAAAAATTAAAACTATATGTTTTTTCCTTCAGTACGCTTCATTATGTTATTTTGAAAAATCCTAAGAAATAATTGTTCAGGTGTGTAACCTTTTGACACTGATTGTAGTAACGGGTGATAATTCGAATTTTAAATCAAAATTGGCTGCTTTTTTGATCATTCATTTTTACATTTTATTATACACGTTACAACAACCTATAAAAAAGATCTTCAAAATGGCCTTCTTGTTTGTTGTTTTGTTAAAAGTAGCCTGTTTTAAAGTTCGTCGTCATGAAGACTATCAAATAATGTGTGCAAAAAATTATGTCGAAACCTTTCAGCATTAGTTATATCTGCAAAAAGTCAACTGATTTTTTGGGAATGAAAAGGACTTTCCACAGATTCTTGAGGGTTTTTAAAAGAAATCCGCCCGAAGAAGTGTTAATTTTAAAACGTCATTATTATTTGAATTATACTGGATTATACTGAATTATACATTATTATTTGAACCACTGGCAGTATATTCAAAACACAAATTTCAAAATCTCGACCAAAAGGTTCCTGAACAACCTTTATTTTATAAGTTTTCAATTTAAAATTCTTTTTAATGAGTGATAATTCAGTTTCCTGGTCTTGAATATACTTCTTAGGGTTTTCCCTTTTGCATTCTGCCAAACGTTAGATGTTCGTTTTAATTTGCCACCACTACTAACCTACACCACTACATTCGGGAAATTTTCCTACAAATGAGTAGATTTGTTCCACTATACTTACCTAAGATGTATCTAAATCGGGGAAAAATAATCCACGGAAATCTTCCACACATTACGCTATCAGCATTTTAAATATAACTCTCAATTAGAAACATCTTGTGTTCTAATTCAAATATATTAACGTCAGGTACAATATTTGACAACTAAATTTGATTAATCATCCTGATTATTACTACAATCAACGCCAACTCTTAATTATTAATTCAAATCGTCATCCGAGAAGTTCGGGTTCTTTTTAAATAACCTTTGTATGTTAATTCAAATGACCGAATATTATTATCTGAAAAAAATACCTTTTTTCTAAATCGATATGTAATCCATATCTATCATCATTATTGGCATGAACCTTTCCAGTTGTCCAATTGAAGGAAGAAGCATATGCCACAAGTTGAATTTTATTTTTGATAATTTTAAATTGTACTCCTAAAACACAGTTTACATTTATTCCATCAAGCAAAATAGATCAAAAATGTATTATTCAATGTTGATGTATTGATCTCTACAAAAATTCTAAAGTAGTAGTGAACAGTAAAAAGTTTTTTTTTAGATTAAAATATCATTTAGTTTAATACTTTGAATTTCAAATATACTATTTAGTACTCCAATGTTAAGATGTGGAGAAGACGAAAAACAGACAGACAAAACAGACAAAAAACAAATCAGAAAAAAAATTAAAAATCCATTAATTTTAATGCTTTTACTATTGGTTAGTTTTTTGGCGCTAGA